>CM041779.1:17128571-17410668 GCA_023374045.1 Limonium bicolor | reverse complement strand
TACTAGGTTATATGGGTGAAGTTTGGAGTTGAATGTAAAAAAGAAACAAAGATTTGGGGCAGACCGGACTTACGACCGGACTTGCAAGTTCGTCGAGCCCAGTTTACCCTGCGAGAATTGGCTTCTGGAATGGACCGACCTTGGGGACCCGACTTGCAAGGTCGGTCCGGGCTTGTATTTTGGGTACGGATTAAGTTTCTGGAATCGACCGGACATAGGACCCGGACTTGGCAAGTCCGGTCGGGCTAAATTTTTCAAAGGGAAGAACTCTTCGGGAATAGACCAACATGCGACCGGACTTACAAGGTCGGTCGGAGTAGGAAATTTTGACGGAAATGTTGTTCTGGATCGACGGACTTGGACAAGTCCGGTCGGCAAGGTCGGTCGGACCAAAAATGTGTTTAAGTTCTGACTGACATGTAATGATGGGGATTGATTAGTAATGATTGTTATAAAGTTGTTAAGGACTTGTTAGGTGAGTTTTAATGTCAATTAAGTGGGTTAAAAGTTGTATTAAGATGTGAGAGTAAAACAAGTTAAAAATGTTAAGTTATGTAACTAAGTTAACGGGGAGAAGTTATAAGCATTAGACATTAAATAATCATCTACCCCGATATTAATAAAAGTACATGTTAATGTTATCAGTTGTTCGAGAATTGCTCGAGTACATAAAATGGACACGATAAAGTGGACTCCGGTGACAGGTATGGTTTTCTTGCAACCTGTGTCCTACCGGTTACACCGGCTTGTATGCCAATGTGTTTTCTGTATGTTTGCCACGTTGTAAGATAAAACATGTAATGAGTTAACGTAATTCATATATGTGCGTGTTCACTCCGATACCATTTAACCTCGGCAGTGTTAACCTTAGTTAACTGAGTCTAGGATCACATGGAGTTCGGTATTCGGAGTAAACGACCGAACCATGGACGTACTAACCACGGCTATCGTGTTTAAATGTGTGACATGTGTATGTGAATGTAGGGATCTCCCTTGTGTGTCTAACACAGTTGTAATACTGTATGATGTGTAGATGTGATAGACTCCATAGTGGGGTTCTAACTAATATCTAAAGAGTATGTACTAACAGTAGTGAGGAATCCGGTTTTGGCCGGTAGCGCGTTGTTTGGGAGAGGGTATCCTTTGTAGCCTTACCCTTCTCTTTGTTATGGTGTGTTTCCCTCCACGGGTTATGATCTCCCATTAGCTTACTCCAAAGCTTAGCTATTCTGACTTATGATCGTTTAGGGGGAACATGTGTTTGTGTGGTGTGTTCGGGCCTCCAAACCCGAACCGCCTTAACTTAAGTACTCGTCCAACTATTAGGACGGTAATGAGTGTTGTTAATGTATAACGAGCTTATCATGAGACTGGCAACATTCTCTAGGCTCACCAGGGTATAAACAATGTTTGGGTCGGTTCCTAAGAGAATCACTCCCCTTATTTATGTATTTTTGTTGTGATGCAGTATCTATTGCGGTATTATGTTGTGCACGTGGAAACGTGCAAAGTGTTGTTAAGTGTTGTATGTAGTTATGTTGTAGGTTGTATAATGTGGAGTGTGTGGATCATGGATATGATTCCCAGTTTGTGATAAGAGGTGTTTAAGGATACCCGATTTAAGGGTATGTGTCGTCTATTAAGGAAGTAGCTCCATAGAGGAGGAACACTCTAGGGATGATGAATACCATGAGTGACTTATTAGTAAGGATATATTATCCGTTTGTTGAGCCCGTTGAGGCAAATGATTGGTGTTGTGTGTTTACAGTTGCATGTCTGATTTAAAAAATATCAACCGCATGCTAAGACGACAATTAGTTGTGCGTGGCCCGGTAGCATGTGGGCTGCGGGATTACCATACCAGCAAAGGTGCTGAGCCCCTTGGGGGCCACCCTTTCTCTCTTTTCCTATTTCAGGTACGAAGTGCTGGAAGCCGTTCGAGAGTAGGACGGGTAGTCATTGTACATGGGTAAACATTTAAGTGTATATACCAGTAGGTGTAGTAAGACCGAAATTGTTGTCGGCACCAGTTATTAATACTCGGTATAGTTGGAAGGTGTACGTTGTTGTTGTTGTTAATGGAAAGGGATAGTAATGTGTAGTCGCTCGGGAATTTAGCCTATCAGACCGGTAAAATGTGTATGTATTAGCCTTGTTAGCCACGTGGGTGGCTAACGGCGTGTAACACCAACGAGTTAAGTAATGTGATGAAGTTGTTTTTCCGCTGCAGTTTATTGTAAGTGGTGTTAATGTTGGATGGGTTGTTACAAAAAGTGGTATCAGAGCGAAGTATCGCTCTGATGACTGAATTACCAGCTTAGGATACCGAGTTAGGATTTAAGTACTTTGGGTTAAGGGTTGAGTGATAGCGCGAGAGATACGCTAGTTAGGAACTACCGAGTGACTACTGGAAACCTACTATATCCTTCCCCCTCCACAGTCCCATGTTTTATAACTTGGGAAAGAACGCCAGAGAGATGGAAGTCCTCTCTTACTCGGGAATACCCGATCTGGCTGTTATTAATACCTTTAAGGTACGGAGAACCTGTCATACGGTAGATCCCGAAAACTGGGAATCCCGGAGACGGTCTCCATCTGAACAATGTTAACCGCATTAATAGCAAAAAAATGAAGAATCAGTGTATAGAAGAATAGAATCTCGGCAACCTGGGTCGACATGCCGAGCAGTCGAGAATAACCAGCTTGCAACGCACCGACCGTGCAACAGGCAAAGTGGATTAAAAAACCCGAGACGAGTGTCTACGGGACCACATTGATAAATAATACACCAGCGATATACAAACCGACAAAGGAACTACAACGTAGTGCCCAAACAAGAGACAAGTCTCAGTAACCACGACAATGCGTGGAACGGGCTACGAAGAGAATACAATACTAAGAAAAAGGGGTCTCCCAGATGGGAAACACCCTAGTTGATAATTATCATGTGAAGACCGTGAGAAGTCACCTAGAGGAGCTATTACCAAGACAGTTAGATCAGTGAGGGCCAATAAGGCCACTGGTGACAATATGGGTCAAAACAATACCACAACTGGTATGTGTTAAACCGATAGCCCGTTAGCATGGCGCACTTGCCGTAGCAAGTGCTGCTATAACAGGGCTGTTCGGGACATTTATAACCACTACGAAGTACTTGGTGAAGTACCATGAAGTTAAGTGAGATCATTGTAACCGTGGAAGGGCTTAATAGCCTAACCTCTGTGATGTAAGTACACCAGTCAGCAAGAAGCTAGACTTGGCTAAGGTAAGAAGATGTTGTGAACCATGAAATTTTTTTTTAACTCAGATTTATTCAAACCCTTTCTTTTCAAAACCAGATTTTCTTTCAAACCAACACTTCTTTCCGACCTTCTTTTAAAAACCAGTGAAACCAGGGGCAATTGACAAGGATACAACAGTGGATAAACCTTCCCTCGATTAAGTTTGGGAAGCAAGGAATGAATATTGTCACGGGACAATATAAGGGAGTTGACAGCAGAATACTTCACCTAGGCGTGTGACGGACACTACAAGTGTACCCAACTGTGTTGTGGGACGACCGCACTCCGATAGGAGCATGTGGACCCAGCCTAATGTGGACATATTGATGTGCAATGAACGGATGAAACTCCCAGAATGAGTACATACACCATCAGGAAATATTGATCTTCACAGAAGGAAATAATAAGCCAGCTAAGAACGCAAAAGGCGTGGCTAACTGAATATACCAATAAGTGTGAACCAGATGTAATGGCATGACTTAGTAACACCCAGGAGCAATCCTTAAAGGGTGTTCGAATCAATAATTGTTGAACGAAATGCATGACAGAAGCACAAGGGTTGAAATTAACACCCAGTTTAGACATAAGTTGTCAGGAGACGGACTGACAATCCTAAGGGGCATCCCATGAAAGGAAACGTGATGTAACGAACTTGTCATGGAGCTCAATATAATATCCAAACCATGTAATGTTGTACAGAAGTACACATGTGTGGACAGCCTACGATGAGCCCAGCTCAAGGCAAATAAGGCTTATAAGCCATAAGAAAGATGTGTTATATAAATTCAATTGATTGTAGAAGTTTATGTTATATAAGTGAATTGAGTGGTAAACAAACCACTGCGTTAGAGTGGGGACACCTCTCGATATTCTGAAACCGCAGGAGCGGTAGTTATGTGGATCAAGTTCAAGAAATATGTTAAGGATGGACGACGTTATTACTGAAAAAGAGCAGTTAGCTTAATAGCATGTGTATAAAGTGAAACACCGAGCTGAATAATGTCGGCTTGTGACTCGAATGATCGATGCTCAAGGAGCATTCAGTAGTCATCCAAATGAGGATGAACCATAATACGAGTGATATAAGTATATGCGTGGAAGTTAATGTGACAGTAAATACGATGTGAGTTAGTGTTATACAATAAGTACGGTGCGCAGTAAGCGACCGTTGTATAAGTGTTGGCGGATAAGATCAGTTATGGGTTAAACTCAATGGATATGCAAGCAAGTGATGTTAAACAAACTGAGCAATAAGCCAGTGGTAGGTACTATGTGATGAGGAACTCAGTGTGAATTCCATGGCGAATCGCATAAGGGATTTACTGTCAAGAGTTTACGCCTCTGCACTCTGTATGACTGAGTGTTTTGGTATTGCACTTGCGCAGTAATGATCGAGTGGGATAGCTAGGAATTGGAAACATGTTAATTGTGGAGCAATAATGTTATAATGGCCGATGCATAGGAAATGCAAGGCCGCACCAATAAGAGTGCTTGTACAAAACCAAATGTGGAGACATGATTAACAGTAAGTGACTACAGTAGCACTAACTGCTAAATATCGGTATGGAATATACCCCAAATGTTGTAAATAGCTGAGAGAGCACTACACACTAGGTAGTAGCTCAATCTCAACCGACAGTAAGTCGGAAGGGAACAAGTCATCATTGTGAAATACACAGCTGTATACACAGTAAATTGTTATGGAAGTTGATAGAAAATTTATAACTCACCGAATTCGCTAACGGTAAGAGATACCACGCGTCGGTTGAGAAACCATTGTTACCAAGATGAAGGTGACAATTGGGGATGTGCAATACAGTAAGAATAACAAATGGAGCAATTAAGCTCTACAGTTATTAGAGTTTCGCAGCAGAAACTAGCGAGCCAGTGATTCAAGTGTTGAATGTACATGGTGAACATGAGTGAATGGCTAATTATTAATGCCTAGAAGCCTAACAGGCCAGAATCGAAACCAACTGAGAGTTTAAACAAACTCCAATGAGAATTCTTGGTTTAGGAACTAAACGCCAATATGGTTAAGATCCTCTAATCAGAATCCATTGTGTAATAGACCGCGTGGAAGTTAAAACACTTCACGACGGCAGAACATTTAAGCCAATGTTTAGTGATTGATTACGTGGGCGTAATCCCTTTTAAGGGGGTAGAGCGCAAAACCACTTAGTGTATATTACCGTACAAGTGTACGTAGTGTATGTGATTTATATTGTGCATAGCACAAAATTATATTATTGTTTTGATGATTGGTGTGTGTGTTACGTAAACATACACATTCATTCATGGTTTAATTGTGGTAATTGCGCACAGAAGATGCGCAATACCATTGTGATAAGTGTGTTGATTTATTAACAGTTGTGAGTGATAGTACAAGTGTGGGAGTAGAGAAACTCCCGGGGGAACAAACCCCGACAGTGTATAAATGTGAAATTGTGTGTTGTATTTTGATAAAATATATATGTTATATATACTATAGTGATTCAAGAAAAGGCATGATACCGACATAGAACCTAGTGAGAATAAGATTCCCTAGGCAACAGGATTAAAGTGAGTGGAGGTAACTGATAGACGGAGTTCTATCCCTTGGAGATGTTATGATCATGACTAGAATGATTTAAAAGATAGAAAATTGGAAATGAGTGATTTATTTGATGCTTGAAAATGAAGTGGGAGGTGGAACTTGATTTGCATGCGATCAAGGGAAGCCGAACACAAATTGTGGTGGAAGGATAGTTCAACACCGATGCTGATCACATCAGGGTTGGATGACTCTTGAAACTCCCTATAAGTGGTCACAAATAACCACGCTAAGGAAAGAAGCAAAGAGCTTAAGTTGGACTTGGAGTTGTGTGTGTTTTCAAAAGGATTTTAAATTGGTATTTATAAAACGTTGATGGATACTTTACGTAATTAAAGTCTTCTTACTTAACCTCACAAGGAAATTTTAAATTTAAGTGATTGTTTTAATCTCCCAAAGGCACGGGGACGGAAGGTGTCCATCGCGACGGGTTCTGCGGGATCACATGTGTATCAAGGATATTTTTGATTGTTATACATGCTATGACATGTTGTGTGGTATGTGTGATAAATGTTATTTTGACTTTGATCTCCTAAAGTGTATGCTATCAAGACCTATGAGTCTAAATGTGTTGTGTTACATAGACCTAAGTGTCTGAAGACTGTTATGTTATGGGGACCTATGTGTCCAAATGTTGTGATGTTACCCGAGACCAGTGAGTCCAAGGGGTTGTTATGTATGTGTAAGTGTTGTTAAGATACCCGGACCATAGAGTCCGAGGTTATCATGTGGATATGTTATGTTATGTGTGGATGTGAATGTGTTGCCCGGACCATTAAGTCCGAGGTTGTGATGTAAAGTGTGTTTGGTTATGGAAGTTTATTTCCAAGTAATCCCCGTATTCTGATTTAATGATGTGTGGGAAAGTGTGAACTTCGAGGACGAAGTTCTTTTAAGGGGGTAGATTGAAATACCCCAAACCTTGATATGTGGTTTAAACATCAAACTACGTTATATAAAGGCTAAAAGTGCCTTAGGAACATCAGTGTACAATTTTAATCATAGTAAAATGCAATAAAGCATTAAGACACAGTTTGAGCAAAAACATGCTCTAAGCTATGAGCGAACTTGGTTAGGACCCAAAGAGCCTACCAAGACTAAATAATATTCAATTATGATTTAATAAGGCTAAATAAGTCCTTAGGAAGCTTTGGAAGACAATGAAACCAAACAAAACACAAATAAATACCTTAAAGTCAATATGAGCAAAAATGTGCTCTAAGCTTGGGATAAATGTGTATAAGACCTAATGGTCATATCTATACTTTATAAATATTAATGAACATATTAAATCAATTATTAAAGAAAACCAAGCTTGAAAAAAGTTTAAAACACAAAATGTGCTTTAAGGATTCTTAAAGCACGTTTTTGAAAAATTGTCTGTAAATGAGTTTGAATGGCTAAATGTCCATCATTACTCTTTAATTAACATGTGTACTATATAGTATCACATTTGGGTGGCTATATCAATGGGAAATCAAAAATTTCACTTCTATGTGCCTTAGTTTGTGAATAGTAACTTTTATAAGCTAGTTTGTAACATATAATGTTATAAGCAATTAAATTGGTCAACAAAGACTATTATACCCTCCTAGGCATATGGGGGCGGTTTTTCATGGTGTGAGTCACCAACATGTAAAAGAAATCAAATAAGTAAAGTTAAGTTTAAAGTAAAGTACTATTTGCTTTATAAGCTACAAATATCTTCTTAAAGCAAACTTATCTCATTTCTCTCATTCCTTTCTCCATTTCACACGGCTCCACTCTCTTCTTCCTCTCTTCTTCTTGTTCTCTCTCGGTAATACACAATACCACCATGGAAGTCCATCTTTGACCACATGTAAAACCTAGCTCACTTAACCAAATCAAAAACAAACACCACCATTCTCTTAGTTAAGCCAAGCTCTACAATCTTGTCTTTTCAAAACTTCAAAACCTCCATTTCGGTGCCAAGAGAAATCACCATGGGAGGAGCTTGAGCTCACCTTTTCACATATTCATGTTCTCCTTTGCTCTAAGGTAAGGAAACTCAAAGAAAAACCAAGTTCCCTCCATGTTTTGTTGTTGTCCGAAAATTCACCATTAATGGAACTCTTATATTGTCTTGTTCTAGCTCCATTTGAATCTCCCAAGGGCTAGGAGGAGTCCTCTCTTGATACTTATTCAAGTTCTCTTCCAATTCCAAGGTAAAATAATTACCTTAATGTGTTAAAACAATATGTGTAACTAGGGTTTACAATGAGGTGGAGCTTAAAGCTTGAATACTCATTATGTTGTTTGTATAATGTTTAGTAGTTGGCAAGGAACCAAATGCCTTACCGGTTTTACAAGGAAACAAGAAAGAAATTTGTGAGGAAAAGAGGTAAACAAGCTATCTCAATGTAGTTTAAAATGCCTTAGGAAAAATGAGCTTGATTTGCTTAATAAAATATCTAAAGAGCAAATGGTGAATGACCTAGTAAAGTGTTCTCAAGGAGACTAGTAAAAGAACATATGTATTGGTGTATGTATTTGCAGGTCAAAGGCATTATTGATGTGGGAAATTCAGTGTTTAAGGTTATGCAATTTAAGGGCCTAAGAGCCATGTTATTTAAGGGCCTAAGTGCCAAGCAATTTAAGTTATGCACTATATTGTGATGTAGTGCTTAATGTGTGAAGTTTGTGTGTGAAAATGTTCTTGATGGATTTAGGTGTTCTTGAATGAAATGAGGTAAAACCCTAAGTGTTTGGATGTGAGTAAATACAAGAGAAGCTATGGCCAAATTTGGGAAAAGGTGTAAGAAGTTCTAAGTGTTTTAAGTGAGTTTTGGTGAACTAGGAAGTGTTAAAGGTGAATAAATGTTTACTTGAGAAGAAAACATATGTTAAGGTGATTCATAGTGATGCAAGGATTTAGGTGTTATCCTGGAAGTTCTAGGAATTCAATGTGTGTTTTGAGGATGTATTTAAGTCTTGGAGAAGTTGTTTAAGGTTTAGGTAAGGTTCATGTTCAAGGAATAAGTGATGTTTAGGTATGATGTGAAAAAGGAGGTTTAGTTAGTAAGAATAGAAGTTTGAGAGATGATGTTAAGGTGTAGAGGAAACACCTTGGTATAGTGGTCATCATAGGTATGAAACACCACTTGAAAAACTAGGAGAAAACATTGTAAGTGTTAGGAATTTTGTGAAGATATAAGTAAAGGTTTAAGGAATTAGAAAATGAGTGTTGTGAGTGTTTAAGGATGTCTTAAGGTGTGTTTAAAGTGCCCAAATGAGGTTAGGGAGTACTAGGTTATATGGGGTGAAGTTTGGAGTTGAATGTAAAAAAGAAAACAAAGATTTGGGGCAGACCGGACTTACGACCGGACTTGCAAGTTCGGTCGAGCCCAGTTTACCCTGCGAGAATTGGCTTCTGGAATGGACCGACCTTGGGGACCGGACTTGCAAGGTCGGTCGGGCTTGTATTTTGGGTACGGATTAAGTTTCTGGAATCGACCGGACATAGGACCGGACTTGGCAAGTCCGGTCGGGCTAAATTTTCAAAGGGAAGAAACTCTCGGGAATAGACCGAACATGCGACCGGACTTACAAGGTCGGTCGGAGTAGGAAATTTTGACGGAAATGTGTTCTGGAATCGACCGGACTTGGACAAGTCCGGTCGGCAAGGTCGGTCGGACCAAAAATGTTGTTTAAGGTTATGAAATGACATGTAATGATGGGGATTGATTAGTAATGATGTTATAAAGTTGTTAAGGACTTGTTAGGTGAGTTTTAATGTCAATTAAGTGGGTTAAAAGTTGTATTAAGATGTGAGAGTAAAACAAGTTAAAAATGTTAAGTTATGTAACTAAGTTAACGGGGAGAAGTTATAAGCATTAGACATTAAATAATCATGCTACCCCGATATTAATAAAAGTACATGTAATGTTATCAGTTGTTCGAGAATTGCTCGAGGTACATAAAATGGACACGATAAAGTGGACTCCGGTGACAGGTATGGTTTTCTTGCAACCTGTGTCCTACCGGATTACACCGGCTTGTATGCCAATGTGTTTTTCTGTATGTTTGCCACGTTGTAAGATAAACATGTAATGAGTTTACAGTAATTCATATATGTGGCGTGTTCAACTCCGATACCATTTAACCTCGGCAGTGTTAACCTTAGTTAACTGAGTCTAGGATCACATGAGAGTTCGGTATTCGGAGTAAACGACCCGAACCATGGGACGTACTAACCACGGCTATGCGTGTGTTAAATGTGTGACATGTGTATGTGAATGTAGGGATCTCCCTTGTGTGTCTAACACAGTTGTAATACTGTATGATGTGTAGATGTGATAGACTCCATAGTGGGGTTCTAACTAATATCTAAAGTAAGTATGTACTAACAGTAGTGAGGAATCCGGTTTGGCCGGTCGCGCGTTTTTGGGAGAGGGTATCCTTTGTAGCCTTACCCTTCTCTTTGTTATGGTTGTTTACCTCACGGGTTATGATCTCCCATTAGCTTACTCCAAAGCTTAGCTATTCTGACTTATGATCGGTTTAGGGGGAACATGTGTTTGTGTGGTGTGTTCGGGCCTCCAAACCCGAACCGCCTTAACTTAAGTTACTCGTCCAACTATTAGGACGGTAATGAGTGTTGTTGTTATTGTATAACGAGCTTATCATGAGACTGGCAACATTCTCTAGGCTCACCAGTGTATAAACAATGTTTGGGTCGGTTCCTAAGAGAACCACTCCCATTATGTTATGTATTTTTGTTGTGATGCAGTATCTATTGTGGTATTATGTTGTGCACGTGGAAACGTGCAAAGTGTTGTTAAGTGTTGTATGTAGTGTATGTTGTAGGTTGTATAATGTGGAGTGTGTGGATCATGGATATGATTCCCAGTTTGTGATAAGAGGTGTTTAAGGATAACCCGATTTAAGGGTATGTGTCGTCTATTAAGGAAGTAGCTCCATTAGAGGAGGAACACTCTAGGGATGATGAATACCATGAGTGACTTATTAAGTAAGGATATATTATCCGTTTGTTGAGCCCGTTGAGGCAAATGATTAGGTGTTGTGTGTTTACAGTTGCATGTATGATTTAAAAATAATCAACCGCATGCTAAGACGACAATTAGTTGTGCGTGGCCGGTAGCATGTGGGCTGCGGGATTACCATACCAGCAAAGGTGCTGAGCCCCTTGGGGGCCACCCTTTCTCTTCTTTTCCTATTTCAGGTACGAAGTGCTGGAAGCCGTTCGAGAGTAGGACGGGTAGTCATTGTACATGGGTAAACATTTAAGTGTATATACACAGTAGGTGTAGTAAGACCGAAATTGTTGTCGGCACCAGTTTATTAATACTCGGTATAGTTGGAAGGTGTACGTTGTTGTTGTTGTTAATGGAAAGGGATAGTAATGTGTAGTCGCTCGGGAATTTAGCCCATCAGACCGGTACAATGTGTATGTATTAGCCTTGTTAGCCACGTGGGTGGCTAACGGCGTGTAACACCAACGAGTTAAGTAATGTGATGAAGTTGTTTTTCCGCTGCAGTTTATTGTAAGTGTGTTAATGTTGGATGGGGTGTTACAATTACATCGGCCCCTTTTATTGCACGTTCACATCCTTATTAATCTATTTAATTATATTATTATTATTATTTTATTTTTAAAGTCCCACTCTCGTATAGCTCACTCCTTGCCCTCTGGCAATGTTCAATGGTAGTGGTTTAAATCCACGAGTGCCGCTCACTCACTGAATATGGTTATGCTGGTCCTGAGACCGTCCCACTCCCCATTGGTAATGATTGACGTTTAATGTCCTACCGGCACTGGGGTTAGACTTGAAGGCACTAATTGTTATTCTCATTTACTCCCCTTTTTAATATCCTACTAATGGGTATTACTTTCAAGGTTAAGTGGTCAGACCGGCTAGGTCTTCCCGAGGTTTTATCGACCTCAAACCAAGGGTTTCGTACCCCCTGCCCTTAAGAAGGTTGTGTCCTGTTTTATTGCATTACGGACTTACATAAGATTTAGTGTTTATTGGTACCGCCTGTACCACCACGTCCTTTAGGGTAGTTTACTGTCGCTGCACTTGCTGTATCAAGTGCGCAAGGTAGGTTGAATTTTAATGCTTGGTTAATGTGGCACTTGCAGTGGCAAGTGCACCATGCGACTGAGCACCGGTACGGTGTGTCAGTGCAGTGCTATTCCCTAATCGGGTTCACATTCCAGTCAAAGGTTCTTGTCAAATTTATATAGTCTCGCTCCCGTACTCGTTCTCACAAGTTTACCATGGTATTAGGTCGTACTTTTCCTCACGGCGTTTGCATGATAGCAACTTAGCGAGTTCTTGTTCCTACAGTTCTCATGATCCCTCCTCATGCACGTCGGGCCATCTTGAACCTTCAGTGTTGCATGGTTTTAGAGTTACTCGCTTCGGGTGAGACTTCTAAAGTAATTCCTTCTGTATACTACATATCTCATAAGCTCATCTTATTTGTCATTTCTACCTCTTTTCCCCCAAGCGTACCATCGGTACTTTCCTGGATGTAAGACAGGGTCCGCTTTGCTTAGTACGTTAGCCCCATTAGTCCTACAGGAAATTTTCTCTCCTCAACTCGGTCCCTTATTTCTCTCATCCTCGTATGGTGAACATTATGTCATTACCAGGACCCCCCGGTCCTAAACATTACATCAAACACAAAGTCTTATCTTCTACATTTAACATAATCTTCTAGCATCCACATCGGGTCTTTCCGATCAGAGTTATCTCCGTGGTGTTTCTCATTTCATTGCCTCACTAGATAGTACTCGAGATACGGGCTGCGGCGGGTGGGGTACCATTGCAAATTTCCCGGATGCTCTCCCTCAAGTGCGAGTGGTTCATACCATCTTCGCGTTACTTGGGGTTGCTGGACCTTCACCACCTTCCGCTGCCCCGTGGCTTCCTTAGTACTGTTACCCCCAGACCTCTCCCTGGCATAATCAAGAGGGCGGGTTAGACCTTTACTCGGTCGTTTAATATTGAAGTGCCTCTACGGCTATGGTGTGCAAGCTTTAGGCATTGCATCAACCCCCAAGGTCATGTATCCTCACAACGTTTTCCCGTATTCCCAAAACCTATGCTCACTGTATAAATCCTACTATCTCTTGTCATCAGAGCGGTACTCCGCTCTGATACCACTTTTGTAACACCACCACTACTCTATTCGGCTCCTAATCATCTTACTTAACAATATAATCGCAGCGTAATCTCAACAATTGACTACTGTCACCGTTCCTGCTCGCCCATACGAGTAATAACGTGCTTCCTGATAAGCTCTTAAATACGAAACATTTTCTCGCAGTGACAACAAGAGATAGATCTAAACTCCCAAAACCAATATAAAATACATTCCAGTGAGCTTTCTCTTACGTATCCAAAACCTATACATGTTTCTAGGTTCGTATTTAAAATGCAACAGTGCATGTTTAAATAACTGTAATCAAACTACCCAGCGCGTCACTCTCTTTGCCGACACCGGAAGTTGCATACCTGCAAAAATGTAGTTTTGTGGTATGGATCAGCCCCTGCTGAGTATGTTATTACCTGACTGTCGTGCACCCTCCCTCGGACCATTCAGTTATTTGGTCGAGAGTATGCAATTCGTTTCCATACAATAGTTCAATGTTGAAACTGTAAAACAACAATATATATTGCAGTAATCTCAAAATAACAAACAAGCCCCGGCTTCACACATCGCATCGTAATAAACCACTGAAAGCGTTTGCAGCGCTTATATGAGTACAGAGACTCCATTCCAACAACACTTAATATTTCATAATTGAGTTCACGACTCACTCGACCAGACACCCAACCACAATCCACACATGAGTACGGTGACTCGACACAACCAGTTCACAACACACAATATGAGCACAACGGCTCGTTCAAACAAATCCACCAACATACCACACATAACCACAAAGCACAACCAATGAACAACAAGGCGAAGTAACGAGAATTATAAACGAGTATGAACTCTCGTCTTTGGCATGCAAGTCCAAATATGTTCGCCTAATGTACGAGTTAATATAGTCGTTCGTAATTGTTCAGTCATGTCTAATGACAACGTCTCGTTAGAACGACGTGTCTCTAAGTTACCCATCTCTTATGGCGGGTCACCCACGGCAATAGCCACTCCAGCGGTAGAGTCTCCGTCCTACGAACAATCTGTAGTTCGTTGGAAATTTATCCAGATACTTACGGCTACCACACGGTGTCCTAGTATCGTTAATGGATCACAGTTCACAGCAAGAGCCACATCCTTGATAAACTTATCTATACCATCGCATCGCTTTACTATTCTTTTTTTTCTAACACACAGCGGACCAAGGTCGTAGTCCAATCCTGAGTATGTCGACTCGGGATCCAGTGCTAGATACGAGAGCGGCGTTAAAGAGGCCAATGCTCCGTATATAAGTCTCAGATATTTTATATATCTTATTATCCTAATGCTACAAGTTTTACTTACGTTCCTTATATTACACATATAAGATAGCATCATTGCCGCTAGTTCGTTTTTAATATGTTCATATATACGAACGGTACTGTTATCGCACAACAGTAATAATAAGGCAGCATTAATACACAACTCAAGCATATTAATTCACACAAGCAGCATTCAATCTTATCACAGATTTTCACACAATGTCTGAACTGAGGAAATCCTCAGAGACAATCAAGCCACATAAATAACATACCGTTCACCCTGAAAGTATTACGGTGGAGTATGAATCAGCAAGATCCTATGCTCCGTGCGTCGTCTCTAACAGTCTATACAATACATAATGCTACTGATTAGCACACTGTATAACAACACAAAATTCTACGGTACCCCGTACCGTCACTAATACCTCCCGGTTAACCCCCGTTATTAACTGTCAATGTTTGTCGGGTTTTAGGTTTAACTCGAGATTGGAAAAGTGTTATATTACAAGCGTAGTCTTGTCTCGTATATTAATATACTTTATAGTTGAGCTTTTGTTATCGCATGTAACCTAATGTATGTTTGTACATCATATAGTTTGTTTCTATATTGCATGTATGATTCTTGTCATACACCATACATTTCACACTTAGTATTTATTTTTCTAAGGTTTGTTTCTCTCTTTTTTTTTTTTTCTTTTCCCAAATTCAATGTGGTAAACAATACTTTGCATTATCATCCTTATTATCACATGTACAGTCCTAACATTCCATATCCAATGTTTGTAATTCTTTTCCCTTTATCATACGTCATTTTAATTGTGAAAATATATGGTCATTAAACCATATTATATTTTCCTCCACAACACATATTTATTTATGTGTATGTATTCATGGAACTATTTCTTATATGGCAATTCTTATAATATATATTCATTCTTTTTAATGAATACCTCTTATATTACAAATGTTATAATTCTTATAACATCAAAAACATATTATAAAGTTCATTCAAAAATATTAATATTTCCGAACAGCACCTATGTTCCTTAATTATTTACAAAATCCTCCACATAATTCATACCATGTTATATTATAGTTATATAACATATATTTTGACAACTATGTCATTAAAACAATTATAACTTATAGTTATAATTGTTAATAAATACCAAACAGCCCTTAAACTCTCGGTATTAATTAATTCCCACCAAACTTCCATAATTTACAACTCAACCCCAAATTTATTTCCTTGTTACACTTATAGTGTATACCTTATATTATAATCCTTATTCCTTAATAAATTATAACCTATGGTATATTTTCTCAAAATAACCGAACAGGCCCCATGGTCTATTTAAATTATTTTTCCACCACTTAACTTTCTATATTCACCAATTTCCCTCTTTATAACATATAGTTTTCTAATTCCATTAAACATCATATATACATTGTCCTTATAAAACCTTGTATATAATTCCAAAAATCACAAACTATACCAAAAGGTTAAACATTATTCCTAACCTTATACTTTCTCTAAATCTCGATTTACCACATGTGTTACCATTTGTAACAATGTTATGAAATACCTTATATTATACTTATTTAATTCATATTAACTCCAATTTAACCAAATCAATTCCTAAAAATTCCTAATAACCTAAGGTTTGTACTAAACTCCTTTAGTACCCCAAGTTTTCGGAAATCACAATACCACCCCAAGTCTTATAAATCTTTTATAATTAATAAGTATCTTATTATAAGGTAGTATTTTAATTTAAAATTCTCCAAAGTTGGTCAAAGTCTCCTATATAGTCAAATTTGACCTCTAATACCAATTGGGACTCAAACTTTCGGTAATACCAACAATACCCCATACTTTTCTATTTTTACAGTTTTGACCCAAAACTTTATAAAATGTTATAATTTTATTAAATTTATTTAAAAAGCCTAAATTGCTCTAAATTAAGCCCACGGCTTTCTAATTCCTAGTAATTATGAATTGGCCCCAATTTTAATTATAAGCATAAATAAAACTAAATAAGCTTATAACTTAAATTAAAATGGCCTAATGACATGGCCTTATTACAATCTTGAACTTGCAAAATAAATTACACAATAAATGTCTCAAAATATAGCATGTATATTCGGCCTCACTTAGGTTTAATTATTTTTCCACATAATGTTCATAATTTGACCATCATGTAATTAAATCCCTTAAATGACTAGCTTAATTTATCTAGCCATTTTTTTCCATTTTTAGGTCAATATGACCTATATATATAAATTCACTCTCGGCTATATATATGTATATGCTTAAAAATTACAAAAACCATAAGTTTAATGTGTTTATACCTTGGTTAAGCCTGTATGCTCTCGGCCACTGTTAGGAAAAACACCACTTGATTAGACATGTTTAATACACAAAAACAAGATATGGTTACCCTCCATGCTTGAGCTTACATAAGGATAATTAATGTAAGATTTAAGGCAAAAATCACCTTAAAAATGCAAGGGAAGTTCTAGGTATTTTCGACCTGAACCAAACACACCACAAGGTGTTAGATCCACCATATGACATAGGAAATAGTTAGATCTCGAAATACTACCTTGTTATTAGGTTTTACCTTGGAAAAATGCCTAAAAGAGAGTATTTCTCTTGGATCTCGGTCACCCTTGCTCCAAATGGCTAACCAACAGATTCCACATGAAAGGAGAAGAAGATGAGGCTATGACCAAAGTTTCACAGCCAACTCGAAGGGAATCAAAGTTATGAGCTTAAAGCACATTTTTACCTTAAAATGTAGATTTGAGCAACCTTGGTCCCTCTACTGGTCTCAACCGAGTTTAGCTCTTGTTATAACCTTAGAACACTGAGATATAAGCCATAGGAATTGATGAGCCACGAAATTTAGGTTGGTAGTGAAGAGATGAAGAAAAAGGGCTAAAAATGACATTAAAACACTTACCTTAAGGACTTAAGGGCTAGGTTTGCCTTCCATGTTCAAGAGCAAGCTTTGAGAGCTTGAGAGGAAGGGAGGGCTCGGCTGGGATGGAGGAGATCGGACAAGGAAGGAAGGAGGAAGGAAGGAATGATTGAAAGAATTTGAAATAATGTAAAAGTAAGCTTAACTTTCAAAAAGTAATGTATTAGGTAGCATTATTGTCAATCAAGGAATTATTTTGCCTCCTCTCTTATTTCCAACCAGCTTCCATGGTCCAAGTGGGTCAATTAGTTGACCATTGACCATGCTTGGTCAATATTGACTCATGCGGGCCCACTTAGGGTTTTATTAATATTTAATAATAAATTTGTAAAAATTCGTAAATTTCTGGGATTAAATTCCTAATATGATATAATATGATTATATCATATTTAACGATAATTATAATTTTTTAAGCCCATTAAAATTAATTTAAAAGGCAATCTCACAAAAACGTGCTTAAGGAGTTTTAGCGCACATTTTTGTGTCACAGGGTGTTCCTGAGCTTAGTTCTCCTTGAGAATGTGTTTTATTGTGTTCCTTACTTCATTATAATACCTAGGAATCCACTTGGGTCCTACTTGGGGTCATACAACCTTCATGGTGTCTTAAAGCACATTTTTGGCTTTACCGATCTAAGGCGGTTTTGCCTTGTTGAGATCTTTTAGATTGTTCCCCAATAATATTTAGATGTTTAATAATCATCTTAGATCATTAATAGATCATTAATTATATTTTAAAGATTAGGGGTATTTCAAACACTGACTGCAAACTCTATGGTCAGAGCTTCAATAGTTGTGGGGGGATGTCGCTTTTGTTTCCACTAATACCCGCAAAAGATATATTTCCCATAGAATCCCTGGCAAAAATACCCATGCCAGTGAATTCGAAAGCATCCACACTACCGTTAGTGTAGACTTCATGCAATGTGTATGTTGTTTTCTATGAAAGAAGGCGACAAGAGAGCTCATATGACAAGATAGAGCATTTTGTAAAAAGCTATGTGTTTGACTCCATCCCCATATTAATGAGTTAGCTTGTTGATAGTTGTATTGACAACATGCAAACCATAGGCTCCAAAGAAACTTGGTCAACTCTATAAGGGGTGGATGGAAGCAGTTAGACACATATGAAGGTACCAGTCACGAAGAGCATCAAAGGTGAGCATAGGAGGCTTTGGGAGAGAGACATTGCTCCAAAAGTATAGTTGTTATAGTATATTGAATTTCCCAAATAGATATATATATATATATATAGTATTTCTTTAATAAGTATGTAGATTTTCGTTTATAGATGCACACTTAATATAGTTATTTTATAGAAACTTCTCATTAAAATCGTTAAGACATTTTTAAAAATTTAATCAAATTCGTTGAAATGAGAAGTGGAAGGGAGTAAGGGTAAACTCTTATTGTCCTTATGCAGCCACGAAAACTATTGGACATATTTATTACTAGGGAATTTGTTACGTGGAAATTTTGCTAAAAATCCCTCAAAACATTAAAAGGTGATATATAGGTAAAATAACATTAAGGAAGTAGAGTAATGTACAATAATAATAAAGTGTGATGATATAATCAAGCAACACAATCTTTTATATGCTTCATTCAAGGATTGAAAGAGGCGTTCATTATCTTTATGTTATAACCTTAGTGGTTGCTAAATACAAATCGGATTCTTAAACTTCTTTCTTACAAGGATGCTAGAGGACTTATCTACTAGCTCTTGGTCAAGTGTTGTTTGTTGTGAGTCCTGGTTGCAAGCGTGAGTTGACTTAAAAGTCTCTATCATCTTTGTTGGAGTCGTTAGTGAAGATTAAGGGATGTGGAGAAGGTTTGGTTGCTAAAGGTATATATTTTAATCACGCATGTTGAGCTAAGAAACAACTAGCACCAAGTATTCACTTTAGCTAATACCAAGATGAATATTCTAATATATACCTGCTCTTAAGGAAAATTGGGCATAGTTGTCAAGGTCAATCAATGAGAACACCTATAGATGTGGTGTGTTACTAGTAGGGGCGGAGCCAGGATTTCAAACGGGGCCAAAATTTTTTTTGACTATATATATTTAATTTTAATACTAAATATATTCTGAAAATAAATAATAAAAATACTTACAATATGGTTTGAAGTTTATATTTTAAATATAGATATCACTCTCTAAAATATACTATATCCTATTTTTCATAGATAATTTTCTAGTAGAAAACACAGAAATTAAGGAGACAATTTTTGGACTACTTTATCCTTACTTCTCATAAGGAATATAGAAGTTGTGAGTGAGAGAGAAAAGTAAGATGTATATGAAAAGTGAGTGGTAAAAAAGTCCATAACATCTTATATTTTGAAAAAACGACAACTTTCAAAACATCATTTATTAAGAATAGAAGGTAGTACATGGTTACAATTACAAGAACTCATTGACTTAACTTTAAACTAAAATTTGATAAACACAATTAATATTTAGAAGCAAATTTTAGTTCAAATTATAGTTATAAAAATAATAATGTACAAAATATAAGACACTTAATAACATCAATTAATGTTTTAAGGCTAGTTTATTATTTCTATTTATAACACAAAACAAATTAAAATGGACTCATGTTAATTAAAATAATAAATCATAGATATTTTTAGATAATTTTAATAAATTCAACTAAATTTATAACAAAATAAACTATATTATATAAAACTAATAATAAAAAAATGATGTCATTGAGACAATTGGAGGGGCCGGCCCTAACAAACAATGTGGCTCCGCCACTGGTTACTAGGAATGGGCACTCGTAATTTTGACATGGAAAAGAGTTCATATATGTAGTTTCGGCAGGCTTTTAAGGAAGATAGCGCTCAAAACTAATAGGCTGGTTGTTATTCCTAAGGTATGTGTTGCCTTAGAAAGACCTGTTCATCCCTAGAACCCTTCTAGAAAATTGTTGCAAGACCAATCCTACTTCTAAGCTAAATATTTGCAGAAATGCATATGTTAGGAATATTATTTTCTTACGCTGAGTGTGTTAGGATGATATATTTCTTTGCTACAATTAACTTATGTATCACTGTTATATGTACACATTAGTTTGGAGTTAGTCGTTACTTTTTTATCTGTATATAGGTGGTATAGTGGTTGCTGCTTATTAAGTCTTTGTAATCACTTTTAGACTGGTACCCGTTTGACTCAGGTCGCTCCCAACGAGTTATTACGAGCGTACAACCATTTTTTCTTTTCATTTCTTCCTCTCTACTCTTGCCAATTTGGTTGTCTTGCTAGAGCAAGACCGTGGGATTTGAATATGGTATCAAAGCACGATAAATCTATCGTTGTTCATTCTACTCAATTCTTGTTTTGTTTTTTATTCTTCTTCCCTTTTTTTTCTCTTCTTGTTTTGTCAGAAATTTGTTTTTCGCCTCTCCAAATTTCAACCATGGTTGTCGATTTCTTCCCCCTCACTTATTTACTTTTCGTATCCACCCTTCGAATTAAATCATGGCCAGCGATGGCGAATTGCCAAAGAATGGAAGAGAAGCTTGGATGGTTTCAGCGGCGCCGCGAGCTCATAAATTGAGATCGGAGACCCCTTGTATTTGGGGAGTTCTGGGCATGTAGATGTTATGCTTGCCTGTAATTTGAGGGTCAAGGTTTTCCATGTTTGGAATGCAGATGGCGATCGCTCTCTGCGTCAAAAACAAGTTAGGGTTCACGATGGTTCACTAAAAAGACCAATTGACAACAGCCAGAGAGCCCAGGCTTGGCCTCGCTGTGATTCGATGGTGAAGTCTTGGCTCCTCATGGGATTAGAGAGGAACATTGAGGGCAATGTCCTTTTTGCTCCCATGGCTGCATTAGTTTGGAAGCTGCTCTGCGCAAGATTCGACCAGTCCGATACCACAAGAATGTACAATCTGGAGCAGAGATTGGCAAACACCGTTCAGGGAAGCGACACCATCAATGATTATTTTACCAAAACCAAGATGTTGTGGGATGAGATCGACGCCAGTGAAGTTCTTCCCTCTTGCGTCTGCCAAATGTGCACATGTGAAGTTTCGGCAAAGCTTGAAGAATATATCATGAAGAGGAGTGTAATAAAGTTTCTGATGGATTTGAGTGAAAGATACAGAGTAATTCAGGGTAACATTTAATTATTTCTCCTTTACCACTATTGAAGTTTACACTCTTCTGATTAAAGATGAGAAACAGAAGCACATTACCACCGCCACTCTATCAGACAACAACTCTCTTTCCTTAATTAGAGGCTGACAAGGCAAGAAGCCATTCGCAAGGGACCAGAGTACAAATCCCATAACCTTCAGTGCTCTTACTGCAACAAATTAGGGCACATAGAAGACAGATGCTACCAGAAGAACGGATTCCCTCCAGGTTGGAGGAATCCAAAAGGAAAAAGAAGCAGCACAAACGCTAGTACTTCTGGATGGAAAGGATGACAATCAGATTAAGACTGCTAAAGATCCCTTCGGTGGCATTCTATTGACTGATCAAGTAACGAAACTGCTTGACTACGTCAGTAAGTCAAGATCAAGCAATAAGGAATCACCAAGCTCAGAACCTTCCAGCTGTGGATTTGTCGGTAACATTACTTTCACTTCCTCTTGTATAAATTATAGTAATCACTTAGCCATGAATGTTGAGAAATAAAATATGTTCTCTACATCTGATTGGATTCTTGATATTGAAGCGTTGGACCACATGTGTGGAACTTTATCTCTATTTGATAATTATACAATCCCTGACAAACCTCTTACTATCAACATGCCTGGTGGGTATCCACAGTTTGTGAGTATAATATGTGATGTTAAGATTAATTCTTTCTTAGTACTAAAACATGTGTTGTTTGTCCCTGCGTTTAAATTTAACTTTATTTGTTTGCTTAAACTGACTCATGATATGAAAGGAAGATTTCTTTTTTATTCTAAGTCATGTGTTTATTAGGATTATGAAGAGAGAAATGTTATGAAGATTGGTAGATTTTTCAGAGGTTTATACATCTTAAGTTAGAATTGTAGAGACAACAACATGTTTCTTTAGCTTGTGATGACAATGTAGTTAGTCTTGGGTTTGATTGTAATGACCATCTTAATCTTTGGCACCATAGATAAGGACAACCTTTGGAAGCTTGATGTAACTAATCCTCTATTGAGAAGATACAATTTATTTGTGAGTCTTGTTGAAGGTCGAAGCGTCATAGATTACCTTTCACTTCCAGTAGCATTGAAACTAGTGATATCTATGAGCTTATTCATGCTGACCTTTGGGCTCCCTACAAGACTAAAACTTATGATGGAAACTCCTACTTTCTTACCCTGGTTGATGACAAAAGTAGAGCTTCTTGGACTCATTTATGTGCCACAAAGTCAGTTTCTTTTGATATCATTATTCACTTCTTTAGAATGATTGAAACTCATTTCAACAAGAAAGTTAAAATTCTAAGAACTGATAATGCATATGAACTCTGGAGCTCTAAGAATGCATTGGATTTTCTTAAAAGGAATGGGATCATTCATCAAATAATGTGTGTTCACACTCCACCACAAACTGGTGTTGTGGAGCACAAACATAGACATATTCTTAAAACAGCAAGGGCCCTAATGTTCCACTCTAGTTTACCTTTATGGTTTTAGGGTGACAGTGTTTTGGCTGCTACCTTCCTTATCCATAGTATGCCTCTCAGTAGTACTGAAAATAAAAGTCCCTTCGAGATAATTATGGAATGAAACCATATTACAATACCTTGAAATGCTTTGCAAATATAAGCAAAAATCAACATGATAAGTTGGTTTCCATATCAGTCAAGGCTATTTTCTTAGGTTATTCTCATGGCAAAAAGGGTTACAAATTGCTTGACCTTAACAACAATAAAATCATTATAAATAGAGATTTTGTTTTTCATGAGAATCTTTATCCTTTTAAGATCATCTCTATTAATAGTGAAAGAGATGATATTGTTTATGAAAATAAGTGTATCCCCCTGTTTTATGAGTGTGATGAATTACAAAGGGAAATAGGCTATTCATTACTGTCAAGATCAACCTAATAAGGTCAATGTTAACCAAGATACCCTAGAGGAAAAAATGTAGTTGATCAGCAAGAAGAAGCTGGTCTCCAAAGGGGCACTTTAGGTGAAACTGAATCAGAGGTCATTCTAGTCTAGGCTCGCAACAACAACCACTAGTTAGATGTTCAAAAAGGGAGAGCCATCCATCGGGACATCTTCAAGATTACATTGTAGGACAGTCTTCTGTCACAGAAAAAAGATAAGTCTCTATGTGACTCCTTTTCTCATATTGGCTGATAGAATCTCTATGGATAATAGTGTGGTCTTAATTTTGATACAGTTTCTTTTCTTAATTCTGATTATGTCTCCATGAATGACAATAATACCATTGCTGGTTCGATGCTATATAGAAATTGTTTCTATACCTTTTATGATAAAGAGCTTGATTATGCATGTTTTAATAACAATCTTCAGAAGGAAACTGTACCCACATCTTACATTGATGCTATTAAAGATGCTAGGAAGAAAACTGCCATGTTTGAAAAGTTTGAGGCTCTTGATATAAATGGAAGTTGGGATATTGTTGACTTGCCTATAGGTAAGAAAGCAATTAGATGTAAGTGGGTGTACACATATAATCACAAGACAGATGGTTTCTTGGAAAGATGCAAAGCAAGATTCGTAGCTAAGGGTTTTACCCAGAAATATGGCATTAATTATTTGGAATCTTTTTCACTAGTTGTAAAATTGACTACTATCAAGGCTTTAATCCTTTTAAAAGCAAAATTGGCTTGGCACACAAGCTGGTTATATGCTAATAACGCCTTCCTCCATGAGGATTTAAGGGAGGGTGTTTTTATGGAAATTCCTTAAGGGCACCACTTAGAAGGTTCTGGAAAGGTTTGTAAGTTAAGAAAGTCTTTGTATGGGCCGAAATAAACCTCTAGATAGTGGCATGAAAAATTGAGTGACTTCCTTAAGAATATAGGTTTTGAACAATCTTTGAATGATTATTGTTTGTTTTATCAAAAGAACTAGTGGAAAAGTTTGATTCTTGCTTGTTTGTGTTGATGACATTATTATAACGGGAGATGATTTAGAATTAATTAAAACTATTAAAACTGATCATGACCATAAATTTAGGGTCAAAGATCTGAGGTAAACTTAGTCTTTTCTTAGAAACGCAATTCATTCATACTTCAGATGGTATTGTTTTGATACAAAAGGCTTATAATGAGGATTTGGTTAATGAGTTTGGCTTCTCCAATGAAAAGGTCACAACTGACCCTCTATATGTCAATATTAAAATGAAAAGGGGAGAGAGTTTGTTAAAGCTGATGTGGTTTCAAAAAGAATTTGAGATGATTTATGGGATAAAGGGGATGCATGGTAAGGACAAATGTGCTCTTGTGTGCGTTTAATGTCTCCGTGTACCTAATTGATTGATGGGTTGTGTTAATGGTGTGATTGTTATCAATATAAAAATGTTGGATGATTTGTATAATTTATAGTGTTATCCCTCTAAGGATACGATTTAAGAAGATTTTACTTGTTGAATATGGGCGAGTTCTTTCTAAGTAATTTAATCACCACCAATAACGAGAATATGGTTTAAATTTTGGATCATTGGTGATGAGACCTGATCAACCTCATCATCATGACGTCCATGAGTTAAGAAGGATTCCACCTCTATATGATAAACCTGGTATTAAGTGATTGTACTGTCTATAAGAAGATACAAAAAGGTGAAAAAAGCTATATTGTGAATATAACACCCCAAATTTCTAGTCCATTTACATAGGCATAGGCAGATAAGTGCATTTGTTTGGCAGTGGAAGTCTTTAAACCTATTGGGTGTTACTGTCACATTCACAACTTTTATGAATGCAACGGTTTTTTCTTTTAATATACAATATTACTTGGATCATTGGTGATGAGACCTGATCAACCTTATCATCATGAAGTCCATGAGTTAAGAAGGTTTCACATATACGTGATAAACCTGTTATTAAGTGATTGTACTGTCTATAAGAGGATACAACAAGGTGAAAAAACCAAATTGTGAATATAACACCCCAAATTTCTAGTCCATTTACATAGCCAGATAAGTTCATTTGTTTGGCAGTGGAAGTCTTTAAATCTATTGGGTGTTACCGCCACATTCACAACTTCTATGAATGCAAAGGTTTTTTCTTTTAATATACAATATTACAAATACATTACTAACATATATTACAACATTCTCTTTAACATACAAAGTTCAAAAATCAAAATAACTTCTAGGTGAAAGTTTTTATTCCCCATCCCCATGCTCTCACCGCCATCATCCTCTCAAGGAGACATATCTCACCTTTACCTGTACCTGTGGCCATAGTTTCAAACAACACACAGAAATGACCACAGAGCACCATGCCATAGTTTCAAAACTACCATGGAAAATAATTTATCAAAATAAGCATACATATATATACACATACACTCATAGGAATCACTTTAAGTCCATCATGACACTCAATTAACAGATTAACAAGTTCGTTCATCATTATTAGCCAATGTTCTTCCATTTCCAACCAATCCATTTATGGGGATAAACCCTGCTCATATAACCTATCCAACTACATTCTAGGCGCTGAAAGATGTGCACACCCCCTATAGCACATTTAAACTACAGTACAGGAAACCATAGAGTGTCCCATGGAGCCCGAGGCATACCATGAGATAAATAAACATAATCAGGTAATCAATGCCAAAGTAATCAGTACTAACCATATGGCCATATCATTTCCACTTCCAAATTCATTTACAGCTTCAATTACTCTTTGATTACCATTTAGTATTTCTAAGACAAATTATACTTAGAGTCATGGAGAAAACAATTAAGCTCAATCTCAAAGATAAACAATATTCCATTCATAACATATAGTTTAAAGCAAAGATTACTCACTACAGCAAAGCAACAATACTCATGGTCACAATAATCAACAAGTAACCAAATTAGTTCCAAGATTAGTTTAGCTCTTAATCTTATGATAAAACAACCAGAAAACTCCCCTTGAACCTGTCAACATAAAATAGGTTTTAGACCATTATTTTCTTCACTATAAGCCCATCTTTAACTTCCTGATATATAGCCCTTAAAAACCAACACATTTATTTAGGTTATAAAGGATGTTTAGTCTTTGAAATTACCTTATGGAATGTGAAGAAGTCCTCTACGAAGGCCTTAAGACATGTAAAAGAACCCGGGGTTACTTGTAGAGCACCTAAGAGTAACATAATGGTGTAAGCTTCTTGAATTTTCCCTTGAGCATTGCGGCCAGAATAACATTAGGAATGGATGAAGAACAACTTAGAGAAAGGCCCACCTTAGAAGCTTTAAGAATTAGATAGAAAGTAGAGTATTGTTGAAGATGAAGATCCTCTTTCTTTTTCCTTGTTCTTGGCTGCACCTCTCTTCAAGGTTGGACTTTCTCTTCACTTCTCCCTACCTTTATTTCTTATTTGGTATGAGGAATGTTTGGAAGTGGATGATGAGATGAAGGGAAAGGGGCTGTCGATTTATATAGGAATGGAGAAGGGGCTGAATCACTTTCCTCTTTGGAGCAAGCTATAACCTAATGCCAAGTTGTTCCACATGTCAACAACCACGAATACTTAAGGTGTTTCTTGCTAGACCGAGGACAACTCAAGAGCTGGCTAGATAAGGAATGGGCGGCCACCTCCTCGTTGGTTGTGTGCTTCATAAAGTGGTGTCTTAAGATGGAGGTATATGCAGCCACCTACTACATGCTTGCTTGGTTCATCAAAATGTGTCCTAACTTGATTGGATCTATTGCCCACCATGTGTGCTAGATTGTGATTGAGCCTAAGGTGTTTTAAGTAGGCTGGATGGATGCTAGATTGGCGTGAGCTTGAGTGGTGCTTGGGCCTCCTCCTACATGGGTGAGTGCTTGGAGTTTTAAGCTCATTGGACCTACTATCCTTCTATGTGCTATGTTGCTACTGGTCCTTGCTTGCTTGATTCCTTTTGTCGCCAGCTAGGGTGGGATGCCAGCCATCCTTGTGCTGCTTACATGTTTGTTTGTGTCGCTTGTATGTTAGTCTTCCCTAGTGTTGTTTAAACCCCATTGGACCAAAAACTTAGCAGCTCATTCCTTGACACCTCCAACTCATAAGGTCGCCCACCTTGCACCATCGTCATTTCCTTTCCTTGCTGCTTAAATTGTATTGGAGGATTCAAGCCATATACCTCCAAAACATGCTTAAAGGAATAAACAAGGCTAAGTTCTTTTTTCTAGCCTTAAGATGGTGTCCAATTCAGCCACTAAGAAGATATTTTCGAAGGAAGAAACTAGGGTAAGATAAGGATAATGAGGTAGATTAATTTAGCACTTAATAGGCTCTTGTGCTAATAATAGGCTATTAAGGCTTAACTGACCTAAATTGGGTCCTTATCACCAATGGAATCCTACTTACGTTATTAGGGGTCATTAGAATCTTCCTAACCATTATTTAGGGGTATTTAGATCACTCCCCCCCTAAGAAAAGCTTCGACCTTGAAGCTTAGATTATCCCCATATCCTAAATGCTCTTTAAGACTGTACTATAACACAAACAATATTTTCCAACATCCAAATAACATTCATGATATAAATTCATCTAGGATCCTTGGACAACACATACACGTAGAATAGATAAGCATACACACATGATTCCCATATTCCAAAAACAAAAGTATGACATTCATTCCACCTCCCTTAAAATTTAGTTATGATCCTATAACTTCATTATGCTGTTAAGTTTACCTAGGTGTTACTGAAAAGATAGATTCCACTGTTTCACAAGTTTCTTCCTCTAGTTTATGATTTGTCCATAAAACCTTTACCTATTTAGTGGCTTTTGATCTCATCTCCTTGATCTTAGTGTTTAAAATTCTTACTGCGACCTCCTCCTATGATAGTGTGGGATCAATTTTAACTTTCTCAAGTTGAATGACATGCAATAAATCATGAACATATTTCTTGAGTTGTGATACATTGGTAGTGCTAGTCGTTATTCCAGGGTACCTAACCATTCCAGAATCTCATATGGACCGATGTACTTAGGGATGAGTTATCCTTTCATTCCAAACTTCATAACGCCTTTCATGGCCTAGGGAAACAGTCTCCATAATATCGTTTAAAGCAAAGCGAAATCCTGCATTTTCTTCTATAAAGAGCTTTGTAGGGTGTCATCTTGATGTTACCATGATAGTTATTATTATATGAGAACTCT
This sequence comes from Limonium bicolor, assembly GCA_023374045.1. NCBI lineage: Eukaryota > Viridiplantae > Streptophyta > Magnoliopsida > Caryophyllales > Plumbaginaceae > Limonium > Limonium bicolor. The sequence goes on along the minus strand of CM041779.1, from coordinate 17,382,085 downwards.
ATTAAATATAGGTGGTCGGTCCATGCATCTTGATAATCCATAACACATGATCTTAACATATCTTCTAGCGTCTGGATACTTCTCTCAGTTGGCCCATCTGTCTCTGGGTGAAAAGTTGTGATAAACTTTAACCATGAACCATTGCCTTCTAGAAGCTTTGCCAAAATTTGCTCAAAAATCTAGAATCCCTGTCCAATATAATACTTGTTGGAACGCTATGATATCGGACATTTTCCTTGACATAGGTAGTAGCCAACTAGTCAATGACCAAGTATCCTTCATTGAAATAAATCTTGCTATCTTTGTCAACCGATCTACCACAATCCAAATCTAGTTCATTCCCAATCTAGGTAGTGACAGTCTTGTTATAAAATCCATAGATACCACTTCAAGGGGTTTTACTAACCCTCTAGATGCTCAAACTTCACCTTTTGGCATTTAAACACCTTTCCACAAATTCTGCAACTTCCTGTTTCATCCCTGGTCACCAAAAATGCTTCTTCAGATCCTTATAGAGGTAATTAATTTCCCTTGGATGTACTAAGGAGATTTGTGAGCTTCCTGCATCAATATTGTCTAAACCTCCTCACAACCTTTAGGAATACAACATCAATTCTTGAATCTTAGGCTACCATATTCATGGATTTTCAAATCCACAACCTTTCCTTGTGCTATTTTCTTCTTAAGGTGTTCAAGCTTGTCATCCTTCACCATTTGGTTCTTTCACATTTTAGCGAATATATCAAGAGTAACTACTAACAGGTATAGTTGAATCTCCTGCCCTACCTTCTCGTTAAGAACTATTTCAACGTCGAGCTTACATAAATCTCAAAGCAACTCATTACAAATATCCACATTGCTTGGGCAGAATGATTCCTTTACGACTCAGTGCATCTGCCACAACATTTGCTTTTCCTTCATGATATTGAATATCCAAGTCATAATCTTTAACAAATTTCAACCATCTTCTTTGCCTCATATTCTGCTCCTTCTAGGTATATATATACTTCAGACTGTTATGGTTGGTATATACCTTACAGGTGACCTCATACAAGTAGTGCCTCCATATCTTGAGAGCAAACACTACCGCTGCTAACACCAAGTCATGGGTCGGGTAGTTTTTCTCATGCTTCTTTAGTTGCCTTGAAGCATAGGCTATTATTCTTCGATTTTCCATCAAAACACAACCCAGACCATTTTTAGAAGCATCAAAATATACCTCTAATCCTTTGGTTCCCTTTAGCAATGTCTTTAGGGTTGTAGTAAACTTCTTCTTTAACTGTTGGAAATATTTCTCGAGATTGCTTTAGAGGTAGAAGACTTAAGTACTTCAAACTGGAAACTCAATTTGACTGAGAATTACACCCTAACAATTCACTCAACCCCCTCTCACCAAACCTATGGACTTGGGAAAGCTTAGGACTTCACCAAGTCTTTTCTACCCAGACCAAACTCTTTCGGTCTCTAGTATCCCAGCAGTCCACCGACTGCTCCCCGACTAGCCCATAGCAACCCCTTGCCGATACTTACACAAAATGTGTTTATGTTTCACTCCATTCGCTCACTTCTACCGCTCTGTTACAGGACTTGAAAAGACTTAAAATAAAACTGAAACTCTAAGATTACAAGCCTAAGCTCTCTAGAAAAAGTTTCGCCCGGTTTCAGCAATTTGGCCTTATGCACATCTGCTTCGGTTGAAGTTGGTTTACAATTATAGACAATGCTGATCTGCTCTCATTAGTGGATCCCAAAGCTTTTTGTTGAGTTCTCTGAAGTCCAGGTTTATAAGTGGCTTAGCCACTTCCGTGCAAGTTGGGACCACAAAAAGGAATGATGCAGTTGAAGACAAAATAGAAAAGCAGAAAGCAATAGCTGCTTTTTCTGTATTTTCTGCACTATCGTTTGTCTTCTTCCTTCCTTGTGTCCCATGCTTCTGAACATTTGATATTAGAAGATCAAATTGTGCAGGTTGGCGTTGTGAATTATGCTGGAGAATGTGGCTAACTCAACATTTCTATTCGGCTTTATTTCCAGTGTGTGTTCTCTTTGGTTATCGTCGAGCCTCGCTCGGAAGGATCATGGACAGGTGCCCAACTGTTGGGCACCAGTCATAAAGGTAGAATGCATTGGTAACCTTGCATACTAGCGATCCCAAGGAACCTTATTTGCTTAAAAACTCAGACAAATACATTAAACCACAATGACGGTTTGCTATCATCAAAATCTTAAGGAACTTGACTTAACCATCATTCCATTCAAACTTTACTTGCTTCTTCATCAAATTTGTCATAGGCCTTGCTAATTTGTTGGAATCATTGACAAGTATCCTATAATATCATGCCAAGCCCAAAAATCTTCCAACTTCTGTAACATTCGAGGGTCGGGCCCAGTCTTTTACTGCTTCAATCTTTGCTAGATCCATCACAATACCTTCACTTGAGATCATGTGACCCAAGAAAGCTACCTCCCCTAACAAGAATTCACATTTTGTGTGTGATCCATAGTCTCTGGAATTTGTGTATGAGCCACTAGTTCCATGCTACTGGTGGATTTTATGTCACTAACTGATGCTATGAGTTATCATCTGAGTTATTCTCGGTTTCTGTATCTTCTGCGGTTGTGAATGCGCTTTCAGATATTTCTTGAGTATTTCTCCCACCAAAGTTGAACTCATCAAATTTAACATTCATTGACTTTGTAACTATAGGGGTATGTTTATCAAAAAACTTATAGGCTTTACTATTCATGGCATAACAAGAAATACCCCTTCTTCGCTCCTTTGATCAAACTTTCTGAGATTATTCTTCTTATGATTCAGTATATAGCACTTGCATCCAAACACTCTGAAATAAGATATGGATGGCTTTCTGCCTTTGAATAACTCATAAGGTATCTTGTGTAAATGAGAGCACGATTGAGAGTATACCAGGTTGTATTGATTGCTTCTCCCCAAAAGCTTTGTGCAAGTCTACTACTATTCAGTATTAATTGTTTGAGCCATTTCTTGCAAGGTTCTATTCTTGTATTTCACCACTTCATTTTGTTGTGGAGTATAAGCAGGTAAATAGTTATGAGCTATACCTATTTTAGTACAACACTAACTGAAATATTGATTTACAAACTTCGTTCCTTGATCTTTCCTTATGCATTTGAATTTCTTTTCAGTATGCAACTCAAACTTTGTAACCAACGTCTTGAACTCACTAAAGGTTTGATCTTTAGTGGCAAGCAACCGAACCCATGTGAATCCTGAGTAGTCATCCACAACTACCAAGATACATTTCTTTCCAGACCTACTTTTGACTCTCATTGGTCTCATAAGATCCATGTGTAGCAACTCAAGTACTGCTGAGGTACTGACTGAGTTCTTTAAAGGATGAGTAACATGAATCTGTTTATTGAGTGCACATTCTCTACATATAGACTTGGACTCAATATTTTAGATGGTAAACTAACTACTAAATCCTTTTGACACAGTCAATTAATCAATCTATAGTGAGCATATCCAAGCCGTAGATGCCATAACTAAACATCATCATCTTTTACTGTAAGACAAGATATATTCTACTTCGTGGAAATGACGAAAACCATGTAGATATTCCCTTTTCATGTACCATTGAGCACCACGTCCCGAGTGATCTTGTTTCTGACTTAGAATCTTCAGAATCAAATATTACTTGAGATGAACCTTTATTACGCACTTGTGATACACTTAAGAGATCATGACCCAGACCTTCAAACAAGCATGCTTGATCAATGCAAGATCCATCACCTATAGTTGCTAACCCAATGATTTTGCCTTTACCATTGTTTCCAAAAGTTACTTTTCCTCCCTTATGTTGTGAAAGAGAACAATACTTTGTTCTGTCTCCACTCTTATTCCTCGAACATCCACTATCCCTGAGCCACCAATTAGGTTTCTGTGTCTTAGTCTGTGCCTGAGAAAAAAAAACAAATCAAGGGTTAGTTTTAGGTACCCAGACTTGCTTGGGTCTTGTGTTACACAAAGGTTTATTATAGACAATTGTATTAAATGAAAATTGTCTACCGCATCTATTTGACGTTACTTTTGAAGTGGGTCGTTTCTTCTTTTGTAACTTAAAGCATTGACTAATTGTTAAGACAAGATCCTTTAGTTTTGATAATAGCAAACCTTGTATTGTCTATCTAATGCGTTTGTCAAGATTCATGATTCAGATAGACAGGTGAATAAGTGGCTTAGCACACAAGGTTGCAAGCGCACTTAAGTCATGAGTGGCTTAGCACGCAAGGTTGCAAGCGCGCTCAATCCACAACATGTGCCCTACCAGTCGGGCACTTGTCGGCGAGAGCTCTGTAGAACTTCTAGCACAGACAACCAGTCAGACACCGCACGAAGATATCTCTTATGTTTAAAGATGAAGATCAAAGACAGAAAACTGCAAAGGATCGACACATTGAGTTAAGACACATACATCCACATGAGCAACTTGTTCAAGACAAGCTCGCGACAAAAGAAGAAGTTCATTAATGCACAAGATAGCAAAGCTATAAAAGAACATCATTACATAGCCGTAATGAATTCAGAAGAGGGCATTTATGAGCATTTAATAAGCCAACCAGAATCAGGCAAGTGGGGCACACAAGTGGTGATCGACCTATCAAGAGGGCTGCCGTCAACTTGACCAACCACGAGGTGACACGTAGTTCAAGCCTTCAGATCAAGTTAAAGACTCTCTACAAGCCTAGTGTGGTTGTTATGTGAATAATCGAAGTAGTAGTCGACTCCTAGAAGTTTAGAGATTAATAGGACGGTAGTTACATCCTAACAACCATATATATACTTGCATTTATTCCATATGTAAGTAAGCCTGTACGAGAGAAAAGACAGAGATAATCTGGGCAAGTGTGGATCAGACTTAGGAGTGTGTGTAAGTGCTAGAGAGTTGGTGAGCTAGAGAGGACTGGGTAAGAGTATCAATACATTGGATATTTAATAGGACGACAGGTCGGGGAACGGTCGATGAACCGTAGGCCGACAGTCAAGAGAGGGTTGATGACTTTAGGGATAAAGTCAATACTGTCCCGGGAGTCCGTGTGTGGGGCAAGGGAGGTTGAGTGAATTTTGTGTGTGTAAATTATCAATCGAAATGTGTTTTCCAGTTTAAGTTTATCTCTCGTCCCTTTCCGAACTATCAAAGTTTTATTAGAGTCCACGATACGTCTACGACACGTCGGGGACGCATTAGGAGCGCTTACTGGTTTCAATTGGTATCAGAGCAGGTCTCTTCTAGAAAGCTAACTGCTTTGGAAGACGATCAAGATGTCTCATGCAAGCATTCTAGCAGCAAAAGAAGATTCTGCACCAAATCGACCACCACTCTTCAATGGAGACAACTACACTCACTAGAAGAACAAAATGGAGTTTCATATCAAGTCTGATGATCTAAGAATGTGGAGGGTGATAACACATGGAGAGTACACCTTCCAGAATCCTCAAGGACAAGACATATCTATCGACAGTATGACGGATGATCAAATCAAGAAGCTGGTATTCAACGCTCGAGCTGTAAGAATACTTCACTGTGCACTACTGCCTGAGTAATACTCCAAGATTGCTTCAGCTAAAACAACCCAAGAAATTTGGAAAACTCTTGAGGTCACCTATGAAGGGAATGATGAGATCAAAAAGACTCGCATTGAGTTGCTACTCACTCACTGGGAGCTATTCAAGAAGGAAGAAAAGGAGAGCATTTCTGAAATGCATACAAGGTTCACTAAGCTGATCAACAAAATGTTGGTGCTTGGAAGTACTATCTCTAACGAGGATCAAATTCGGAAGTTCCTCAGATCTCTTCCTGTCTCCTTTGACAGCAAAGTCAATGTCATGCAAGAAGTGCATGATCTCTCCAAGATGTCTCTGGCAGACATGCTAGGATCTCTAATGGCTTTCGAGTTAAAACTACAACACAGGAACTCATAAAGCTCATCAAGAGATAGAGGGAAAGGCGTAGCCCTTCAAGTAGCTGAAAATGAAAGGTCCGAGTCAGAAGACGACAATGATGAAATGGCCCTCTATACTAAGAGGTACGTTCGAAAGTTCATAAGAAATAAAATGAGGAAAGGTAAGGAGTCCAAGGAGTCGGATGATCAGAGGAAGAGCAATGCCAAGTGTTTTGGGTGTTCAAAACGCTGACATCATATCAAAGACTGACCTCAGCGATCACGAGAGGACAACGACAGGGTCAAGAAGCCTGTCCGACGATCATTCAACAAAGGACCAAAGAAGGAAGCCTTCGTTGCCGCATGGGAAGAATCTGAACGGAGTGATGACAATCAAACTTCAGACAGCGACATCTCAGAAGATGAGAAGGCTCACCTATGCCTTGAAGAAGTGTGCTTGATGGCACAAGGCAATGATGTCTCAGAATCAGAAGAAGAAGAAGAACAACATAAGGTAAACTATTCTAAACTTAGAAGGAGAGTTCAAAAGGTTGAACTTCTAGGACTTAGAAAGTTTTCTCTTACATTAGTTGATCACCTAGACGCATTAGAAACTGAAAATGATGAACTTTTGGAAGAAAATGAAAAATTGAGAAAAACCTCGGATAAAAGCAAGGTAGATAATCTCATGAGGGCACTCATGAAATTAAAAAGAGATTATAATGAAATTCTCTCCGTTCATGAAAAATTGAAGCATGAAAAACAACCTGAAATCGATGAATTGATTGTTGCTCTTAACACTAAAGAAAAAGAACTAGCTACCATCAAAGAAAAATATTCTAAGATAGATGTTGTTTCTAAGACACCCATGAGGAGAAGCAAACGACAGGTCGGATACCGGTCAGAGACCAGTCGTAGAGATGTCTGTAGCTTATGTAGACAACCTGGTCATCATGAATCTAATTGCTATAAAACGTGTAACGACCCCAAAACCACCCTAGGAGTTAGGGACGTTACACGCCGCGTATCTATTACCTAATAACGCAAGGCTCTAACATACGAAACCCAAAACCGAAGCAAAGTACACTTTTATTAACTGAAAACAGATTACAAGGTCTATCCGACATTACATATAGAAGCCAAACCTCGTTACATAACAGAATCACATTACAAAGGGCCTTAAGCCACGACAACAAATACAAAATGAAAGACGAAGCAGAAAGCAGAGCGGAGTCTTCAAAGGAAACTTAAACCTGCAAATCAGACGGAAATAGGGGTGAGCCAAACTATAGCTCAGCAGGTGATAAACTTCATCAGCTAAGCATGCTCAAAACATATACTGAACATAATCGTATACTAATACATAAGCTTAGCAAATCAGACTGGAAGTTGTAACAAAAATCAGATAGAGAATGAAGCTTTCTCAAATCAGAGGAGTGACAGGCCAGAACCGAAGTAGAAGTTTGTCAAATCAAAGCAGAGAAGCAGAAACTGAGCAAATTGAACGGAAGTCTTAAATCAGAACAAAGCAAACCACAAACTCAGACGTTCATATCAGAAGCTTAATCAAAACAGAGGTGGGACACTAGACACCAGCTGACACATCAGAAGGACTCACATAACGTCCTATGGATCCGAAGATCCCACAACAGAAGCCGTAGAGACAGCTATGGACCCGTCGGTCACGAAACATCCAAGGGACCCTGAGAGATAGAACAGAAGGGAACCCGAGGGAATAACAGAAGGAATTCCTGCGCAGCATGCTACGGGACAGCCAGACCCGACTATCCAAGGCTTAGAAGCTAAACATCTAGGTCCCAAAACAGAAACTTTACAAAACGACGCAAAAGCCTTTAACATAACAACGGAGGGCTGAAGCACATCAAAAGGATCATAATCCCTTATCAAAACAAAAGTCATACACTGACTAGCAAACACGAAAACCAAACAGATGCGTAGAAGCTCAAACACTCTTTCAGAGCAAATCAGAGTCCCATGGCTTGTTGAGGAATTTCAAAATAAAGTACACATATACATGTGCTAAAACATATCAGAACAGATAGTACTCGAAAAGAGGAATCCAACGCCGCAAACGGCACTCAAAACGGAGCTCAGACGAAGAAGTTATGCTAAAACAAAGGCCGGTCCGAACATCGTCCGACCTTGCATGTTCGGACCTAAATCGAGAGTCTGAAAATCTTCCGGCGTATGATGTCCGAACTTCAATGTTCGGACATACCGAAAACTGCAAAATCAATTACGGAAAACAGCCAGAACCAAGCCACAAATCCCCCACAAAACATACATAATTTATTGTAGCAAATTAGCCAATCGAAAACACATTTCCACGGGGTTTTGACGCATCAAACACACATAAAAAGCATCCAAAAACATCATCACTAGAGAATCAAACAATTACATACAGAAAACTAACAAGAACGGAAATCCCCCGTGGTTGAACACACCCACCCGAATCCATTCACCACCTACCTCTCATCCGACGCTAAGCCATCTCTGTAGACTCTACAATCTGCTTCACTCGAATCCTCGCTCAAATCACGAACACTCGAACACATCGAAAAGAACCAACACCGGAAGGAGGAGCAAGGAACTTGAACGAGAAACAGAAACCCCCACTCGGAATTCCTAACTCGAGATTGACGGACTCGAATCACCAACGACGCTGCCAGCACTCTAGTTGATCGATTTACAGAGAGGAAGAAGCAAAGGGAAGGAGAAGGGATATGCACGCAGAGCGGGAGTTGAGAGGGGAATGTTAGAAACTGACGTGAGGGAAAGATCGTGAAATTAAATGAAGGGGGAAGGAAAATAAGAATGAGGTATATTAAAAAGGAAGTTTAATTTCGACTTATTTAATTAATAGCAAAAATAAAAAGGACCTTCCCTCCAACTTTGGATAATCAGCCATAAACGACATAATCCCACTAGAACGAAAAGAAGAATATTATTATCCCCCCTTTACGGAACCGAAACGAAATAAGAGAAGAACGAAATTAAATAAAAAAAAACTGGGGCATAACAAAACGAGTTTTATGAGGCATTGGCAACTCAAGAAACTAGGACTAAAATGGGTAGTCAAAAATGATCTTAGAACATTAAATGGTGGAAATGGGTCCAACCTGTCTATGGACCCTAACCCCACACCACTAACGTGTTAAGTGCAAAATCAAGTGAGAATGAACCCCTACTGGTACATCAATAGTGGGTGCTCTAAACACATGACAGGAGACAAAAAGAAGTTCTTCTCACTCGAACCAGGAAGCCAAGGAACCGTTTCCTTTGGCGACAACAAGAAAGGAAAAATCATCGGTGTAGGTAAGGTTGGTATTACATCTGATTATGTCATAGATAGTGTAAATCTAGTTCATGGTTTAAAATTTAACTTGCTTAGTGTTTCTCAAATTTGTGACAAAGGCAATTCAGTTCACTTCTATCCTACACATTGTAGCATAGTAAGTCAGAACAATGGCAAAGAGTTGTTAAAGAGAAAAAGGTGGAAAAATGTTTACGTAACAAGCTTAGAGGATATTGAAAGTCCAAATCTTCCATGCTTGACTGCTTCAATAAATGACTCTACACTATGGCACAAAAGACTAGGGCATGTTAGCACTTCTTTACTAAGAAAACTTGTCAAGAAACAGTTGGTAAGTGGTCTTCCTGAGATTAAAGAATCTGAGACCAATCTCTGTGATGTTTGTGTTAGAAGCAAACATACTAAGACTTCTTTTAAATCAAAGAACTCAGTTAGTACATCCAAGCCACTTGAATTACTTTACATGGACTTATGTGGACCTATGAGAGTCAAAAGTTTTGGAGGAAATTGGTATGTGTTTGCAGGGGCGGACCCACATGGGGTCCAATGGGGGCCCGGACCCCATAGCATTTTAAAAAAAAATTAAAATTAAAACCTAGTATATGTATAATAAAATGACATATATAACAAGTAGTGATAGTGGTGCAGTGGTTAAAAACTAGCAATCTAAAGGTCTGGAGTTCGACTCCTCTTTGCCACACACTTGGTTTCATTTTTCCACAAACAAAAAAAAGCTTCAAACAGGCCAGCCCAATAATAATTAGAAAAAGGGCCTAAATGGACCCCATAGGATTTATCTCTGGGTCCGCCCCTGTGTGTTTGTAATTGTTTGATTACTCACGGTTTATTTGGACACTCTTTATTGCTTCCAAAGATGAAGTCTTTGAGAAATTTCAAGTCTTTCCAGGAAAATTCCAATTACAACTCAATCTCAAGATCAAAACTCTTCGGTCTGATCATGGGTCAGAGTTTGAGAATCAACAATTCATGGATATGTGTAAACAACATGGGATTAGTCACACATATTCAGCACCGAGGACACCCCAACAAAATGGGGTAGTTGAGCAAAAGAACATAACACTACAAGAGGTAGCCAGGGCCATGCTATTGGGGAGCAGTCTTCCCCAGGTCTTCTGGGCAGAAGCAGTGGCGACTGCATGCTACATCATAAATAGAACGCTCATACGACCTATCCTCAACAAAACTCCCTATGAGTTAATCAAGGGAAGAAAACCAAACATAAGTCACTTCAGGACCTTCGTTTGCAAAAGTTATGTCCACAACAATGAAAAAAGTCCCCTTGGAAAGTTTGATGCCAGAAGTGATGTGGCTATCTTCCTTGGATACTCTGAAAGAAGCCGGGCATACAAAGTATACAACAAAAGTATACAACAAAAGGACACTGAACGTAGTCTTTGATGAGGCTGACGTACACAAACTCAAGGAATCTGATGAAGATAAAGAACTTGGATTCAATCTAGCTGATCAGAATCACATAGATAATCCCAAAGATGAATCACCGACTGAAGAAAACTTGCCCGACAGGTCAGCGACAGGTCAACAACAGGTCGACAAAGGAAACAATGATGTTGAGGATTCTCTCTCTTCATCAACCATTCATCAATCTCGTGCTTTGTACAAAAATCATCCATTGGAGAATATCATATCAGACATATCCAAAGGAACTCAGACAAGAGCACAAACTTGAGATCTTCTTTCCTTCTAAACGACGTCTCACCCATCGAGCCCAAGAACGTCAAGGAAGCTCTTCGAGACTCAGACTGGATCAATGCAATGCTAGAAGAACTAAACCAGTTTGAAAGATGCAAAGTCTGATATCTTGTGCCTCGTCCTACTCATCAAGGAGTACTTGGCACAAAATGGGTCTTTAGAAACAAGCTGAATGAAATGGGAGAAGTTGTCAGGAACAAAGCTCGTCTGGTAGCTCAAGCATATCGTCAACAAGAAGGAATAGACTTCCAAGAAACCTTCGCTCCAGTAGCAAGAATGGAATCTATCAGATTACTAATTGCATTTGTTGCACACAAAGGAATCAAACTCTTCCAACTTGACATCAAAAGTGCCTTCCTAAATGGGTACGTCAAAGAGGAAGTGTATGTTGAGCAACCTCTAGGTTTTGAGACACAAGAAGGAAAAAACATGGTACTTAAACTTGACAAAGCTCTTTAAGGGCTCAAACAAGCACCAAAATCAAGGTATGATCGCCTGTCCTCCTACCTATTGGAAAACCACTTTAAAAGAGGTAAAGTAGACAAAACTCTATTTGTTTACAACAACAAAAGAGATTTCCTAATTGTGCAAGTATATGTTGATATAATTTTCGGAGCCTCTGATGAGAAATATTGCAAACAGTTTGAAGCATTGATGAAAAAGGAATTTGAGATGAGTGATCTGGGAGAATTGAAGTTCTTCCTAGGACTTCAAGTCAAGTAAAATGACGAAGGGACCATCATATCCCAAGAGAAGTACGTAAAAGATTTGCTGAAGAGATTTGAAATGAAGGAATGTAAGACGTTTGACACACCAATGGCAGTTGGCACTAAGATGGGCATCATGAATGGTGACCGACCGGTCGACCAGCGATCTTACAGAGTGATGATTGGTTCTCTACTATATTTAAGTGCTAGTAGACCTGACATCATGTATAGCGTTTGCTTATGTGCCAGGTTTCAAGCAGATCCAAGAGAAAGTCACCTCACAGCTTTAAAAAGAATCCTACGTTACTTAAAAGGAACCATGAATCTTGGTCTCTTTTATCCTAAGTTCAATAACTGTAACGTTGTAGAATTTTCAGATGCAGACTATGGAGGATCTATCACCGATAGAAAAAGCACTTCAGGGACAGCATTCTTTGTTGGGTCTTGCCTGATTGCATGGGGATCAAAGAAACAACAAAGTGTTGCAATCTCAACAGCTGAATCTGAATACATTGTTGCGGCAAGCTACTGTGCTCAAATCCTATGGCTTAAACAACAAATTGGTGACTATGACGTCAAAACAGGTACTTTACCAATTATGTGTGATAATACAAGTGCCATCTCTATTTCCAAAAATCCTGTGCATCATTCTCGTACCAAACATAATGACATTGGACATCACTTTCTTAGAGATTGTTGTGAAAAAGAATTAGTTGGTTTAAAGTATACTTCTACTGAGAACCAACTAGCTGACATCTTTACTAAGCCATTAAGTAGGGAAAGGTTTACTAAGATAGTTCATGATCTTGGAATGATATTCATTAATCACGGTTAAACTATCTTTTATTTCCCACGATCGGTCACCAACATGTGAGCAACGCCTGTTATATTGTCGTTCAGTAGTCAACGATCTGTTTAATGCATAGAAATTATGTCAAACGACTACTTGAAGCAGATATGTCATTTTCCACAAAGTGAGATTAGGTTAGAGATAGGCCAACGGATAGAAACGGGAAAACTCCTCAACGGATCGCTGACAACCGTCATGACCACTGCTTATTATGAATAGTACCGTTAGGACATGTCAACGAGCGGACGAGGAGCGGTCGCCGACCGTTACTCGATATCTATAAAAGGGCGATGAGAGTTTTACTCTTGTCACACTAGTGCCCTCATTCTCTCTAAGCACTCAGAGTATTTTCTCTTCTCTCTCACAAAATTTCCTACGAGATTTAGTGCAAAGAACCTCGCCTCACAACATCTTTAAAGATTTCTCTAGCAAAAGGTCATAAACTCCAGAAATCTCTTCGAACAATCATGGCACCAAAATCTGCTCTCCGCTCCAAGAAGAAATCTGTCCTCAAAGAAGCTTCCTCAAAACAAGTGGCCGACATGAGGCCGACAGAAGCTGTAACTAAATCACCGCCCCCTCGCCTATCCGAAGATTTGGGAAATCAGCTTATGCGTAGAGTAACCGATGAAGGAGAGGTATTCCAGGATGAAATTCTCTATATAAGCCACCACCTCCCTAAAATTCATCACTACATCCAAGCCGAAATTCTAAAACCCAAGATTCTTCCAACTCCTACCTCCACAAAAAAATAAACCATGTCCTCTCCTGCTCCATCACCTGCTATCGGCACCAAACACTCAAAAGTCAAAAATCCCAAAAACAAAGATCTCTCCACTACTACGACAAGTCACATAGCACGCGAAACCTGTACCTCCAAGCGAGCTAGAGCACAGGAGGAAACTCCTCAAAGAGCCCATTCAACGCCTGAAAGAGCAACTCGCAAGTTGCACTTCACCGACGATGAAGAAACGACTCCCTCAGAAGTCGTCAAAGCTATCACTCGACGGATCGAAGAAGAGGAAGTGCAAAGTGACGAAAAAGGTCAAGAAAAGGAAGTGACAGAACTTGACTCAGAAATTGAAGCAAAACTCATCGAAGTGTTTGGAGAACCGGTCGTCGACAGGTCCACGACATCTCGTGATACTAGTCACGACGCTGATAGCGATACGGAGTCCTCTCCATTCATACCAACGGTCGAACAACGACATAAGGCAGAGAAAGAGAAAGGGAAGCAAAAGTTGGTTCTCTCGCCACATGGTCTAGAGCTGGAAGAGCTCTTCCAAGCTAAGAAGAAAGCTGCAAAGCCACAACCACCACAAGCTCTCAAATGTTTAAAGAAGCTCAAAGAGCTGAAGCCTGCCATGTTTAGAGCAGAGAAAGTCAACGACAAGTCCTATCCTGTCTTACCAAAGATGTTGGATTTGGACTGGATTAAGCAAATGGGTCTTGGAAAGATTCAGGAGCTCTTGGAATTCCAAGGATGGGTAGACTTCTTTCAGGAGACTATCCCCGTCTACACTGAGCTGCTCAAGGAGCATATGACGTATCTTGGACCACTCCAGGACGATGACAACGACGAATACCTCATCTCCACAATCTACGGTGTCACCGTCAATATCACCAAGTCTTGGATCTGCAAGACTTTTTGTTTGGAACCAGAAGGACTCATTGTTCCAAAGGAAACCACCTGGAATGATTTGGGACACCAAGGAGGAAAAATGGTCCAGCTACTCAACCCTGGGGCTACAATGAAAAACTTCAACTCCATAGAAATGTCTATCCCAGGCAGGGTGCTCTTCAGTATCCTCTCCCACAACATCACCCCATGTAACCAACGCACTCACATCGTCAATGCAAGAGATGTGAGATTGCTCTATGCTATGAAGACCAAAGAAAAAATCGATCTTCCAGCCATGATTCTGCTCACCTTAGAGGAGAGTAGATATGTCAACCAAGGTCTTGTGCATGGTGGAGTGGTGACAAAAGCACTACAAGAAAACGGAGTGGACACCGACATGTTCCACGAGTGCACGCGCACCGCTCAGGACAACATATGTTCATAAATGTTGTCCAAAATGGGGATCAAAACATAGGGGGATAAGCTTGTGGTTGCTCAGAATCCTACCAAGAGTGAAGACTCTAAGTCAGAGCCTCGCCCAACCATTAGAGCATCAGGTCTTAAACGAAGGAGAATTCTCTCGCCGGTCCATGACAGGTCAGGGACCAATCTGGATACCTCAACTAGAGATGTTCTTCAGAGAGTGAGAGTCACTCTCACAGCTGTGCAGGCAGTCTCCTCTAAACCAAGTGTTCATAACATGGTTCAAGGAGCAATAGATTTTATAGACTCCCACATAGCCTGAGAGTTCTTTGTCTCTTAAAGACACGAGCGAACCGTGAAAAAACTAGCTCTAGGCTTAGATTTTGTTTTTCCCATTACTGTTTTACTTGCCTTTGACTATCTGTTTCAAAGTACCTTTTGATATCAATGAAAATGCAACTGGTTTTTGCATACTTGAATGCTTATAATGCGTACGAAATAATTTATTGTATTGGCTGCTTCTTCCTTGATTAAAAATTACAAAATGATCTGAGATAGTTAGTCCCATCCATTCCACTAATCCAATCTCGGACCTTGACACATAAAAAGCCTATAAACATAGCCCACAAGACGTAGCACCTCATTTAATGCCACTCACCGATCAGTCGTTGAGCATATCCAAAATGTCTATAAAAACTTGCTCACTCCATCCGCCACTCACACCTAGTCCTTCACATATCACACAATGTCACAAACTCCACAAAGTTCATCTAGCTCGAATGAGCAAACCATTCACTCCACCATTTGCAAGTTCATGGCCATAAAACATCCAAAGAAATACGTCGCCCAAAGCTATATTCAACCAGTCTCTGACTCACTCACAGCTTGGTCTATCACCTCAAGTGCCACTCTATCACATACACGTTCTCCACACTGCATGGAGTTCACAATAGATTCTGATGAGTCTGACCTTTCCACCACAGCTGAATCACCTTTGATCGATCTTACCAAAGCCACACCATCTTGGATCAAAGATTCTTTTTTGGAAGATGAACCTTATGGATTAGATGTCATAGAATAGGACCATCAAACACGTCACTCCATCTAGACTATCTTGATCAAATTTTGTAGTTTGTACTCTATGGAATGTCATGGTCTTTACAACATCTTACGTCGCGTAGTTGCTCCCTATTTTGCTGTATGGCAAAGGGGGAAAGAAAAAGTATATGTACTTGTGAGACTATGTCTATCGTCCTTGTATTATGTATCATCTGAATGAAAACTTTATCTTCTTTGGTTATAGTATAACATAAAAGTTGTCACTTATTGTGCATAAAAGCTGTCACTTATTACTATCATTCGTTAAAAAAAATTAATTCTTAAAACCCTTAATAAACTCAGGGGGAATCTCTTTTTTTTTAAATTTCCAAGTACATATAAGTGTATAGGTTGCCATCATCAAAAAGGGGGAAATTGTTAAGACAAGATCCTTTAGTTTTGATGATAGCAAACCTTGTATTGTCTATCTAATGCGTTTGTCAAGATTCATGATTCAGATAGACAGGTGAATAAGTGGCTTAGCACGCAAGGTTGCAAGCGCACTTAAGTCATGAGTGGCTTAGCACGTAAGGTTGCAAGTGCGCTCAATCCACAACATGTGCCCTACCAGTCTGGCACCTTTCGGCGAGAGCTCCGAAGAACTTCTAGCACAGACAACCAGTCAGACACCGCACGAAGATATCTCTTATGCTTAAAGATGAAGATCAAAGACAGAAACTGCAAAGGATCGACATATTCAGTTAAGACACATACATCCACATGAGCAACTTGTTCAAGACAAGCTCGCGACAAAAGAAGAAGTTCATTAATGCACAAGATAACAAAGCTATAAAAGAACATCATTACATAGCCGTAATGAATTCAGAAGAGGGCATTTATGAGCATTTAATGAGCCAAACAGAATCAGGCAAGTGGGGCACACAAGTGGTGATCGACCTAGCAACAGGGCTGCCGCCAACTTGACCAACCACGAGGCGACACATAGTTCAAGCCTCCAGATCAAGTTGAAGGCTCTCTACAAGCCTAATGTGGTTGTTATGTGAATAGTCAAAGTAGTAGTTGACTCTTAGAAGTCTAGAGATTAATAAGACGGTAGTTACATCCTAACAACCATGTATATATACTTGCATTTATTCCATATGTAAGTAAGCCTATACGAGAGAAAAGATAGAGATAATCTGGGTAAGTGTGGATTAGACTTACGAGTGTGTGTAAGTGCTAGAGAGTTGGTGAGCTAGAGAGGACTGGGTAAGAGTATCAATACATTGGGTATTTGATAGGACGACAGGTCGAGGAACGGTCGGTGAACCGTAGGCCGATAGTCAGGAGAGGGTTGACAACTTTAGGGGTAAAGTCGAAATTGTCCCGGGAGTCCGTGTGTGGGGCAAGAAAGGTTGAGTGAATTTCGTGTGTGTAAATTCTCAATCGAAATGTGTTTTCCAGTTTAAGTTTATCTCTCGTCCCTTTCCTAACTATCAAAGTTTTATTCGAGTCCACGATACGTCCACGACACGTTGGGGACGCATCAGGAGCGCTTGCTGGTTTCACTAATCGCATGACCAAACTGATGACAATAATGACACTTCTTTCTTTTGTAGTTGTCAACCTTCCCATGCCTTATTCTTTATTCCTGGGCAATCGACTTACACTGAAAACTAAAGCCACTCTTATTTGCATTTTGTTTGTACAACATATTACTCAAATTAACTTTGCCTATGTACCAAGTAGGATTAGTATTTAAATGTAGTTCAATTCATGATTCTTCTTAGCTAAAGACTCTATGAGCACATCATTCTCCCTCTTTAAGATATCATTATGAGTCATGAGACCCAAATTCCTCTTGGGCCCAACTAGGAAGTATGAGTAATCTAGTCTCTAGAGGTCTAATAAACTCAATTCTTGAAACAACAGTATTATTGTTTAGATCTATGCCAGTCTTAGAGTCTCAAATTTATCTTTAATCTTTTGTTCTAATTCACAAATTTTCTTTTCAAACACACATTTTTGAGTTTCAACTTTTAAGACAACAATAGTTAGCATATCAAACATCTATTTCTTGGTTAATGAATTAAAAGCTTCTTCAACTGGACCAAGACTTACCTGATCACCATCGAGTATTTCCTTCCAGCTATCATTGGCCGTCAAACAGTAAGTTGAGTCTAGACCCAATTCATCATCATGTGTGAATGCAGTCATACATACTTGTGATTCTTCTGTCGGTTCCGTGTCTGAGTCTGAGACATCCTATCCCCTATGCAGCTACTGCTGTAGATGAACCTCTTCACCTTCTCTTGAAAACTATCCTTTTGTGGAAGAGGACATTTTTTACCTCATGTATGGGTTTATTACATCGAAAGCAAATTATTGGCCCCTACTTTGATTTGTTGTGACTATATTTCGGCCCCGACCCTTTCTTTCCACCAAAAATCCTCTTAATTCCTTTTGGCTATCAAGGTTATATCTTCATCA
This sequence comes from Limonium bicolor, assembly GCA_023374045.1. Classification (NCBI taxonomy): domain Eukaryota; kingdom Viridiplantae; phylum Streptophyta; class Magnoliopsida; order Caryophyllales; family Plumbaginaceae; genus Limonium; species Limonium bicolor. The sequence goes on along the minus strand of CM041779.1, from coordinate 17,363,969 downwards.
TCATCTATGTTGTGTTCATTTGTTTCAACTGGAGTCTTGCGTGCCTTAAGAGCTAAGTCTTTTCTTGGAGATGATATAGTGGGCATCTCACCCTTCACCTTTCCCCTGTAAACCATAAGTTTTTATGCGAGTTCCATTATTTTGGTTAAATATTTGGTAGACTCAGGCAAGGTTGTGTAAAGCCAAACCTTGCCAAGACTATCAAGACATCTCTCATCAATGACATCATTTGTGAGAGTTACACCAATTGATTTAAATTTCTGAGGATTTTCTCAAACCTTTATAGAGTCACCTTCCTGCATCTTGAAATTGTCCAACTGCTTTCCTTTAGTCTTTCGGATTGAGTTAGTTCCTGCATATGCTTTTTTGAGAAAATCTCACACCTCCTTTGCAGTACGCAAGCCAAGAACTTTCTGTTGATCAACTTGTTGTCGTTGTTGTCTCAACTAGCCCTAGGATTTTCTTTTGAAACTCCTCTTTTGATGATCTTAGGCTTAAGATCTCCTTCCGTTACGACATTCCATATGTCTAGATCAACTGAGATTAGTTGATCCTCCATTTGCTCACACCAACTATAATAGTTGAGCTTCGTGAGCTTTTGTGTTTTGACACTGTAGGAATTCATCTGTGATCTCCTCAGAAAGATTTCTCATCGAACTTTAGGGAAACCTACTCTGATACCAATTGAAAAATCCCTACTACTGTTCTTACTGAGTTATGACTAGTAAATAACAACGTGTGTGTGTATATGACTCACACAGAATATGATCAGAAAGTGATAAAGAGCTTTATCTTTATTAAGCTCAAGTGGAACTTGTGGTTACACGATCACGTATACCCGAGTACACAAAAACACGTCAAGAACACTTTCTCTGCCAATTGCTCATGTAATTTAATCTCTCTCCTTTTTTACCCAATTGAATTACAAATACCCTTAACAACCCGATAACAAGATCTCTTACTGCAAAAGTATTTCTCTCGAAAAGCGTCTTTTATAGCACATTATGCCTTGTATATATACAACCTGAGAGAGTATCTCTTTGATCTAGAGATAATTAAAAAATATTTAAAATATAGATAAAACTGTAACGACCTAATGCGTGAACTTGAATCATTTAATCAATTAAAAAACTTTAGCCGCCTTAAATACTACACCGTCTCAAGTCAGTTCAAGACTCTTCCTAGTTGTGTCTTCGACTCAGATTTAGGGTTTGACAATCAAAATATGAAGCATTAACATTGACAATTGATTACTTTATTTGGGCATTCTAATATTAGGTAATCGGTTTACGTATTTGGGTCTAATTTAGTACTGCTCTATTTTGAATACCATTATATATATTACTTATCGGTTGATTTTGGCAATAAAATTAAGGGAAAATTACATCTTCTTCCCATGATGTTTGGTGAAATTACATCGATCACCCACGTGGTTTTTAAAATTACTTTTCTCACCCATGACGTTTCCACCGTTTTACATCTAGTACTTTCCGTCAATGTTTTAATTGGGTCTCATAGGTCACATGTGAGCTTACAAACTGGAAATTTGACATAAGTCCAAAAAATAACACTTAAGCGTTGTCTATGTAAAGTTTCGTCAACTTCGGACAACATTTAAGCATCTTCTAAATTGAATGAAAATAAGAGAAAACTAACTTGTGCCACTAAACATGCTTTCATTGTGTCGCACAAGTCAAATGTGAGCTTGAAAAACTTGGGATTTGACATATGTTCAAAAATTAACACTTTAACATTGTTCATGTAAAGTTTCATCAACTTCGGACAATGCTTAAGCATCTCCTAAATTGAACGCAAAATAGAAAAAAACCAAGTTAGACGTATGGTGCTGGATGTAAATCGGTGGAAATGTCATGAGTGAGGAAGGTAATTTCTGAAACCACGTGGAGGGGGGATGTAATTTCATCAAATGTCATAGGCGCGGGAGATAATTTTCCGTAAAAGTAATGATCGAAGAAACTTACATTCATTGAACTAATAGTTTAAAATGAGTAAAAGGGGTGGAAACTGTATTAGATTATGCTAGATTATTGCTTATGCTCATCTTCTTTTTTATGTAGCTAATTATGGTGATATACATTTAGAGGAGTCTTCTCAAAATTGACCATCTAGCCGGAATTGATTGGCAGCTTAAATTGGAAACTGGCAATGGTAAGCTAATAACAGGGTTGCAGATAAGACCTTGTCCTCAATTAGACCGCTTTTTATAGTAGTCTGTCGGTGATCTATTCGAGTTTGGACAACACAAGAAAGCAATATGACTTGTTCATGTGCTTCTGCTGTTGTAAAATTTAGCAGCAAAGATCACAATAAATTTTAAAATGAGTAAAAGGGACTGAATTAGATTGTGCTGGATTATTGTTCATGTTCATTTTCTTCTTGATGTAGTTGATTGTGGTGATATACATTCAAAGGAGTCTGCTAAAAATTGACCGTACATCAAGAATTTCTTTGTGTTATAAAACATTTTAAAGCAGAACATCTATTGTTGGTAGTATGAAAACTAAGCTTTTTTTCTCTTAGTTAGTGAATTAATCTAAATGTGAGTTGTCGACTAAACTGGTGTGCTTAGATGACGTGGAACATGAAGTTACTTCATGTGGTTTTCTGGGTTATCTAGCATGTGTTGTTAAGTGAGGTGTTAGTTTCGTAATATGTATTCTTTTGTGATATTAGTGAGAATATTTATTTGTTTCAATTTATTGTGTAATTTTCTTCAGACATATACATATCGATCTTGGTTAGTATATGTCTCAACTGAAAAGTTTAGGTTTTAAGATTAAACTTCATCAACATTCAACCCATTCCCAACTTTCATGTCCTAAACATAAAAAAAATCTAAGTTTATTAAAATCAAACTTAATAGAGTAATACAAAATAGTAAAGACAGACATTAGTTTGTCTTATAAAACATTTTCTAGCAAAACATCTATAGTTGGTAGACTGGAATGTAACCTACATCTTATAGATGACATTCTAATTACTTATGTTGTGAAAGTATGTCCCTATCTTTCTACGGATCCTGTTTTTGTTTGGTTGTTTGTAGTCCATAAAAATGGTCACTAATTTAATTAAAAATTGATAAATTTCATGTTTATTTTGTAGTTTTATTAATTTTATCAATAGGGAAGCTTTGGACAAAGAAATACCTATAGTACAGACGTTTTGATAGATGTTCAAGGTTGAACATGCTTTAAAAGTGCATGGAGCTCCACGTGAAGACCTGATCATGGTTTTGTGTTGTGACTGGTTTAGTTTTTTTTTCAAAGTTGGGGATTAAGAAGTTTTATTTTCATTTTTGTGTGTTGGACTTTCTATGAAGTTATGTCCATCTGTGTGTGAAGGGAACAACATAGTGTAAAATGAAAAGAAAACATCTTAATATATTTACACTATGAAGTTATGTCCATCTATGTGTGTGAAGGGAACAACATAGTGTAAATATCTCCCCGGCAACGGCGCCAATTTTCTAAAAGGAAAATTGTAGGGAAAATTATATACAAAAAGAATAAAATAATAAACTAATCCTACAACTCTACTACGGGTAGCAAATAAAACCCGGTCGGAGCATAGTGTAAATATATTACGACCGAGAGTATCGAACCCAAGGGACTTATAGAAAACTAGTCCTAATCCCGGTAATTACCTATTCTATAACAAGGGGGAAAGACAAATATGGATTCTAAACCAAGGAAACTAAATAAAATCTATCTAAATGTATGATTCGAGACTAGATCAACCCTACGTGCCACTATGAACATTCAATACATATCAAGTTTCTGAAATCACCCGAACAAATGAACATGCCGGATATCCTGCCGGATAGTTGATGCACGGCATATTCAAAGACATTGAATATGCCGAACACAACCAACCCGGCATTAGACCCGGCAAGAATAAAATGTGAATTTTTATCCCAGTTTCGAACCCCGAAAACAAGGACTCCCTATCCAAATTCGAACCCAACAATCTCTCGTCAGTATTCGACTGAAATAATGAAAATGGATAAGGTTATTCAACTCTTTCGATGTTGCCATCTACACTCTGCATCCAACAACGGTGACATACCACTAAGATTCCTTAACCAAAAACACTCTTGTCTTTTGAACCTCAAGTGGAATTTAGAAGATAGGAGAACGAGTAGCGATCTCATTCCGCCTTATATGGAAATCTGAATCTTAGTAAAACTTATGGAATATATATATTTAATGATCAAAGTGTTTACAAGGAAGAACTCATCCTCAACCAAAACCTAACAAGGATCTCTACTTCACCATCCACTCAAATAAGAAAGAAATACATAAGGGAGAAGGAGATTGATCAAAGCCTTAACCCAAAAAGGAAATCTTCTCTTCTTCTTCGTGGATGGATCTGTAGAAATGCCTTGGACACCAACAGTGGAATGTGGGCGGAAATGAGATGTGAATGGAGTATAATATGATGTTGAAGTGTGTCAAAGTGCAGCCCTTCTCGGCCTATTTATAGGCATCATATCTTCCTTGTGCCGGGTAGCTTGCCGGATCCCGTTTATCCGGCACCACGTGTTAAACGCGGGTAACCGTTAGCGGTCATATCTGTCTGGCGAAGAGATGCATGTGCCGGGTAGGATATACCCGGCGCGATGCCCGGCATCGGTAATTATCACGTGAAAAATATGTGCTGTCGAATGACCAACCGAGGCGACTATACACCCATGCCGGATGGGAAGTACCCGACATCAGGCCCGGCAAAGCTTCTTTCCCGTTCCATACTTGTGCCGTGCAGACTCAACCCGACACCATACCCGACATATTGGTCAGAAGTTTATTCCTTGCACCAAAAACATGTAAAAACATAAATCTAAACAAATAATAGACTTTATATAAAATATAACATAAATACTAACTCATTAACCTTATTTACACTAATATACTCCTAAATCTAATGCATAAAATATGATAAGTCTGCGGCTTATCATCGCTACCGTAGGACGTGCGAGGGGTATGACAGGCACGGGATAATGAGAGGCACGACATCGGGCATGAGCGGGGTAGACCAAACGCTAAGCCTCGAATATTGACCATTGATTCACAAATTTTTAATTTATATTTAGGGGTGTCAAAATTGGGTTTCGGGTCAGGTATAGCTCAACCCAGACCCGACACAAAAATAATTTAGGTCGACCTGAACCCGAAGCGGGTTTTCCCAAACATAACCCATTTTTTAAATGTTATTTTATTTTTAAAATTTGGATTATTTAATAAATAAATATAACACTTCTATATTAATTATTATGTACTACATTTAATCATTAATTATAGATTTTATGTTTATGTTAGGTATAAATTAATTACTAAACACTAAGTAAAGTCATTAATTATAACACATTTTCTATATTTAAATTTTATATTTTCTACAGGTTGGAGGGTTCAACCCGAACCCGATGCAGATTCTAATGACCCAACCTAAACCCTGCTTTTTACGGGTCTATTTCAGGTCGGGTTTCGGGTTCGGGTCAAAATTCATATACAAATATTGTCTTCTATTTGATTATGTTTAGCCAATACACAATAGCAGTCTTGATCAAAAGTAACACTATATCAAGTAATTTGGAGTCGAATGTGAAAATCAATACAAGTTACAAACGTTGTTCAAATCCGTACTTTAAAATTTTTGTCAACCAAACCCAACCCGAATAAGTCACCTGAATTTGACCTATAACCCGAACCAAAAAACCCAGAGACTAGCCCGTACTGAAAGCACCCAAACTCAACATCAACCAAATTGAACTCACCCGAATCTAATTTAAAGTAGATAAACCCAATCCGAACCGCATCGAATATAGATCAATCCATTTTAGCTTCAAGCATATGTAGTTATCTTAGCAACATTTATAGTGCTACCGTTTGTATATAGTAAAATACAGTTTTACAGGTTTTGTAAACTTACCATACAACTTAAGAAATCAGTATATACATCTAGTACACTTTCTGTAATATTAGAATTCAATATAAATATATATATATATATATATTAACAATACAATTTTGGGAATTTTCACCAGATACCCCCGAGGTTTGACCGAATTTCACCAAATACCCCTACCTTTTCAGAATTACTATGAGATACCCCTAAGATTTGGTTTTTAATACGAGATACCCTTCCGTCTATTTCCTCAGTAAACGTCTGTTAACTTTTACAATTTCTTCCCATTTTACTCTTAGTCCGATTTTTCATGAGATACCCCTATATATTTGTAACGGCTCTTTTCACCAGATAGCCCTGCATGTTTCGAACGGCTAGTTTCACCAGATACCCCTGTAACGGATAATTTTACCAAATACCCCTGCAACATAAAACATCTAGTTTTGTCCTACAAATCAGAAAAAACATAACATTTTGACATTGTAGTTTTCATAATAAGAGAATGTCTTCCTCACAATCAAGTTACTCGGTCACTGCTGCTGTTGAAGGTAGAAGATGCAATTGTGGAAGAGAAGTTGAAGTCCTTATTTAAAGAAAAAAGACTTCATCCGGAAGAATTTACTACAAATGCTTAGATTGCAATAGATGGATAGATTGGGCAACTGTAACCTATTGGTAGTTGTCATATTCTAATTATCGATCTGGTTGACAGGGGTAAGAAGAACGATCATGATTAGGCACCCTAAGAGACAACAATAAGCGTTTAACTTGTCAGAGGATGACATCTACTCTAAAATAAAGAAGAAATTGTAGAACATTGTGAGAAGTAGTAGGTTTTGTATCTCTCATCCATCTGGTAGAGGAATGTTGGAGGTGAAATACTTTGATGATGTAGTGACGGTGGATTTGAATCGAAACGAGTGCCTTTGTGGAGCATGGAAAATATCTGGCATCCTTTATAAGCATGGGGTAAGGGCAATTCTAGATTTTGGTGAGGAGCCCCAGGAATATGTGGATGAGATTTATTCTATCAAGAACTATAGGATAATGTACACTTTTAACTTGGAGCAAGTACCTGATCAACGGTATTGGGCGGTTGGAGATTATCCTAAAGTTCTACCTCCATTGCTGAAAAGGTGAATTGGAAGACCTTCAAGAAATAGAAAAAGGGGAGAATGGGAGGGACCAGCAAGCAAGAGGTCAAGTATGTCAAGATGCACAACCCGTTTACAATTTGGTCATAACAAGAGGACATGTAAGGGATGACCAAATGCAAGGGAGCAAATAGAGCAAGCTCGTGGAGCTATCCCTAACGCAGAGACTTCATCATCAGCTGCTGCACCACGTCAGCCGTAAATTCACACAGGTTCCACTTCTTTTTGGTTTTTGACATTTTGGATTCTGATAGATACTACAATGTTGTTGCATTTTGGTGGGAAAATAGTCTCTTTTTGGATGAAGTGTGAAGTGGGATAGTAGTCTCTTTTTGGACATACTGTAAAATTGGGGAAGGTACTTGTTTCTTTTTGTATATAGTGTGAAGTGAAGAAAGTAGTATCTTTTTTGTTATAGTGCAAGTGCAAGCTGAAATATTAGTTGCTGGAACTATGTAAATGCACTAGCTTAATGTGTAAGCTGCTGCAACTGAGTGAAATGATCAAGCTGAAAAGTAACAGGTTTATTATACTTTTGATTTTCGTTACCATTTGTAGTACACTCTTCCGGATGAAGTGTTTTTTCTTGAAACAAGGACTTCAGCTTCTCTTCCACAATTGCATCTTCTACCTTCAACAGCAGTAATGACCGAGTAACTTGATTGTGAGGAAGACATTGTCTTATTATGAAAACTACAATGTCAAAATGTTGTGTTTTTTCTGATTTTATAGGCCAAAACTAGCTATTTTATGTTGCAGGGGTATCTGGTAAAAGTATCCGTTACAGGGGTATCTGATGAAACTAGCCGTTTGAAACATGCAGGGGTATCTGGTGAAAGTAGTCGTTACAAATATGTAGGGGTATCTCATGAAAAATCGAACTAAGGGTAAAATGGGAAGAAGTTGTAAAATTTAACGGTCGTTTACTGAGGAAATAGACGGAAGGGTATCTCATATTAAAAACCAAATCTCAGGGGTATCTCATAGTAATTCTGAAAAGGTAGGGGTATTTGGTGAAATTCGGTCAAACCTCAGGGGTATCTGGTGAAAATACAGTTTTACAGAACAAAAGTATATGGATGCAGCCATCAAATGTAACCAAGAAGTTAGGATATTAAATATCTACAATTACACCTGAACTCAATCCAAGTGACCTGTCACCTGTGACCCGAATTACCAGCTGTACCGCTATTCCTTTCTCTCGCGTAACCTAGCCTCCATCCCCTCTACATAATGATAGTTCTTTTCCGCAACTCGTATTCTTTTTCATTCCAATCATCATAATCATCCACGTCCATCGATCATAATTACCTTTCTAATCTGATTAAAGACATCATTATTAGAGGGTCACTACGCGCAGTCGGATTTCCAATTCGCTCAGTCAGAAAAATGACCATTTCACAGTTGCTTCAAAATGTTTATAAATTACAATATGTACCAAAAACTTGCGATATAATACGAGAGCACCCAAATTTCATTATTTAAAGAGGTTGAGTATGTTATGAAATCATATTTAAATTCATAAATCATAAAGTAAGAGACAGGAAGAGAGGAAATAGTTTTGAAATGTTTGAAAAAAATTATGGAAGGAGCAAAGAGGATGAAGAAAATAATAAAGGTGACGATCCAGAGATCTTCAATGAGTACGTAGATGATGTTAACATCGACGAGAACTTATGGGAGGCCCATTCGAAGATACTTTTGATGTTTTTTTGGAATTTAAGTTTTATAAGGCACAAATATAGAATAAAATTTGGTAAAAAATAGTCAGAAAATGTAGAAATGGAAACCCGAGAACCAAGCGTCGACGCCACTGAAACGTGGCCAGGGTCGACGCTGGCCACCATATGAAGTTGACATTGACGTCCACGGCTTGTTGGTGGGGTCGATGGCAATGTGTTGTTACCAGCGGCGACGCCCACACTTCTATGCCGGCGTTCACGCCTACAGACCGAGCTAGGTGGGTCGGTCGATCTTAGAAACATTATACCATTCTTCGTTCTAGCCCTAATTTTGGATCTGTTTGCGCTTACACGTTCCTCTCTTCGTCTACTTTGCATCATTACACTTTGACAATAATTTAGTTGATATGTCTATTTTTTGCTTAAGTATGCACTTTTATCATTTACGTTGTCAGTACTACGAGCATTAGTTGTCCGCATGTAATTATTTGTTGTTAAGGACGAGAATTATGGTGGATTTGATGATGAAGAAGTGAGCGTAGACATAGGTCATCTTTTCGGTACGAGCCAAATATTTACGGATAAAGAAGAGACTACTGCCCACGTGATAGGCGTTGGTGAGAATAACATCTATTTAATCAGACAAGATAAATTGTCCTCATCTAGTCAAAGGCGGCGGCGCACTACGAAGAAATGCAAATGCCCGTTCCGCATAAGCATCCACGGTAGGCTGGTTGCTGAGTGGTAAGTCTTGGTAATGCAATCGATGCATAGCCAAGAATTGGCTCGTAATCCTCGCTCACATTTTGTGCGTCCTCACTTCAGCGTGGATGAAAGAGCAAGCATGAAAAGTTTACACAGATGCGAACTTGCGCCATGGTAGATGTGGACCCTTCTGCATGACAAGAATTCTGAGAGCACAGCTGACAAAACTTTGATTCATAATTTGGTAGCAAAACTCGGGAAGAAGAACAGAGTCAGGCGTACTGATGTAGCATTGCTCATGCATTCATTGGATGAACGTAAGAACAACTGATGGTGCGAGAAAGATGCAAGTAAGTGTCCGCACTTTAGTACGGTCCTTGTGTATTTTGTTGTCCCTGTTATGACAAATTTTTTTCTTAATGTTCTTTTGGCCAGGGATAATACTAGGTTGGGGCATATCTGGTTTGCACATCCGTTCAGGCTCATCCTATTTCATATGTTCCCGTATGTAGTGCTCATTGACAACACTTACAAGACGAATAAGTACAAGATGCCACTAGTTGAGTTCATCGGAGTGACATCGTGCGGCAAGAATTTCAATATTGCATTTTGCAGAACGGAAAATGAGAGAGGTTGGAACTGGTGTATTTTAAACAATTGAGAAAGAAATTAATAACTCAAATATCCTTCGGGCTGCAAACAAAACCCGGTCGCAGTAGTATAGAAGACAGAAGCGGTCAGGGTCAAACTGTGGGACTTATAGCGAAATAATATAGTACCTAAGCTTGTCACAAAAAGGGGGGGATAATTGACTCGTTTTTGTAAAGTAAAACAACAGATTAAATTAACTGAGTGGAAGATAAGTTAAACGGGACTCCGGGTTCAGGTTTATATAATCTGATTAATTATGCTATCTCTACCGGTTAATTATAATCGTTTGGCAAAAATTCCTGTTATTATCTTTAAAGACTAAATCCTAGACTTGAAAGACTCGTTTACCAGAAAATGCTCAATCTAATCTAGATTTGAGCAAAACACATGTAAACAGATTAAGTGCGAGGAATTATATTTTGCATCTGAAATTACTAACTTATTTTATCAAAATAAGTTTTCCACAGATTTATCGATTAATTAACCTGTCTATTCATCTCTGATCTGATCAAAATAGACTTTGTAAAGCATTTTAATGAATTCATGAAATTTATTAAAAAGGTGAGAGATAAACTTTAAATCGTAACAAACTGTATTTATTTAAACCGGTAAAAATATAGATTACATAATTAAACAAACTATAATTACACCTTCACCCGGAGTAAATCCTCTTAGCCTAATGTTGATGCTATTTTGATCGGCAAACTCAGTTCAATACTGAAGCCCGTTTTAAGACTAGTCTGAAGCGAAGCCCGTCAGTCTTGAACTGACGAACAGAAAAGAAGATAGAATATTTAACAAGATTTTATCTAGCTATTAAAGATAAAATCTTGAATGATAAATTCTCACATGGTTTCTGCATCTATATAAGGGAAAGAAAGTCTAGGTCATAGTGTAGGAGATTTACGCAAAAGAGAAAATGAGAAATACAATGTAATTTGTGAGAGCAACAATAAGGGTTAATATAGAGAAAATCAGAGGGAGAGAGAGTGAGATTATAGAGTCAATTCAGAGAGAGTTTTGCTGTTGATTTTGTTGTAAGTAATTTGAGTTCAGAACTCAAATTATGTGTGTATTATGTCAAGATAGTGTTCTTGACGTGAGGGTTGGTATTAGCATTGAATACGTGATTGTGTAACCACTGTTATACGTGATTATAATAAAGGTTCTACCTTTATGCTATTCTGGTCTTCCCTTCTTTCTCCCTGTCCGTCCTCAGTTCTGAACTCAGACCATCGACACCTTCTGAGTTGCAGATTCAGCGCCGACATCTAGGAATTAACAATTGGTATCAGAGCAAGGTAACCCTAGACGCAGAAGAAACTTCTTCAGGGTTGATCGTGATGAATTCCTACTATGTTAAACCTCCAAAGCTGACAAAGTTCAACTACACCAGTTGGTGCGAACAGATGGAGGATCAATTAATCTCTATTGATCTGCAGTTATGGGATGTAGTGACTGAAGGTGATCTGAAGCCAAAAATTGAGGAGGGTGGCGTTACCAAAGAAAAACCAAGATCCAGTTGGAGTGAGAGCAATAATAAGTTGATAAGCAAGAACAGACAAGCTCGAAGGATTATCATGTCATCACTATCAGACTCAGACCAACAGAAAGTGTTAGGTTTGCGCACTGCCAAGGAGGTATGGGAGTTTCTCAAAACGGCATACGCTGGATCAGACTCTGTCAAAAAGGCTAAAGGCAAACAGCTCAAGAGGAAGTTTGACAACTTTAAGATGTTAGAATTAGAAACTATTTCAGAAACACTTGAAAGATTTGATAAGATACTATGTGAGTTCAAGACTGTTGGAGTGGTTCTCGACAACAATGTGGTTAATGAAAGGTTTCTTGATAGTCTATGTAAAGATTGGCTAAACTTTACTACACTTTTGGAGTCCACAAAGGATTTATCCAAGTTGTCTTTCGAAGAGCTGGGATCAGAACTCACGGTGTATGAAGGTAAGATGAGAGGTGACATTGTTACTCAAACTAAGGATCTGGCTCTAAACGCACGTGATATTACCACAATATCAGAAGATGAGGATTGTGACGTAGATGAGGAAATTACTAAGATTATGAACATAATACAGAGGCTGAGTAGTAGAAAACAAAGGTCAATCCAACAGAGTAAGTCAAAGAAGGGACAAAATACATGTTTTAGGTGTAACAAGCCTGGTCATGTTTTCAAGGATTGTCCTCTCCAGCAGAAGGAAAATTCTCAGAAGAAGATTAAGAAACACACAGATACAGCTGCAGCTGCATGGGGACAGGATATCTTAGATACAGACTCAGAACCCGGGGAGTACGCGCAGATATGTTTGACGGCAGTTGCTCACGAAGATGATGACATCAATACTGAGTATAACATGAAAGAGAAGGAAATCTGGAAGGATACTCTTGATAAGGAAGAGATATTTATTCAGCTAACCTCTGCACTCTTTGAGATAAAATTCTTGAAGAATCAGTATGATACTGAGATTAAAGAACTCAGGGCTAAGGTGAAAAGTATGAGTCAGTCTTCGACTGAAAGCAAAAATTATGTCATTGAGAGTCTAGATAAGTCAAGGATTAACTTTGTAAGTCCTTTGGAAACTAGGATTCTCACTCTTCCTTGTTGGGCACAAGAAGAGATAAATTCTCTTTTGGATAGCAACAAATCGCTAAAAAGAGAATGCAAAACACTTTCAGACATGGTAGCCAAGGCAAATTGAAAGTTAGAACTTCAGACTCCTGCTAATCCAACTTGGTATACCGGGAAGGCGAATTTGAAGCAAATGATGCAGAATAATAACTCAGACAAATGCGGTTTGGGATATAAGTCCGAGACATTCTCTCAGTCTACGACTGAGAAGTTACAGACTGTAACTGCAAGACATCAGCCAAGATTACACTCATGCCGATATTGCCACCAGTTAGGACACAAGGTTAGATGGTGTCCCAAATTGTTGAGAAAACAATTGTGTGAAAAATCATCAAGACAGAACTCATTCGAAATCAAAACATTGTACACTAAAAGGTGGGTTCCTATCAATCACTTTAAGTCTGAGTCTACAACTGAGATCAAACAAGTTTGGGTACCAAAGTCAAATTGGCCCTACCAGACTCACCAAGAAGACATCTCACCTTCTTCAGACTGTTTATCTCCTTCACAGTGATCAGACCATGATGCACTTCCATAAGCACTCTCAGCATATGCCTCACCATTTCTTTACCTATGGAGAGTGACTTCCTTTTTGATTTGGCAAATGGGGGAAATTGGTCTTGAACGTATAGATTGATTCAGGGGGAACATTCATCAGTTCAAGACTTATAGAGTTTACCAATTGGTCTTGCATGTATACACTGATGAAATTGGTATTGAACGTATACATTGATTCAGGGGGAACATTCATCAGTTCAAGACTTACAGAGTTTACCAATTGGTCTTGCACGTATACACTGATTCAGGGGGAACATTCATCAGTTCAAGACTTACAGAGTTTGCCGCATCAAAAAGGGGGAAACTGTTGATGCTATTTTGATCGGCAAACTCAGTTCAATACTGAAGCCCGTTTTAAGACTAGCCTGAAGCGAAGCCCGTCAGTCTTGAACTGACGAACAGAAAAGAAGATAGAATATTTAACAAGATTTTATCTAGCTATTAAAGATAAAATCTTGAATGATAAATTCTCACATGGTTTCTGCACCTATATAAGGGAAAGAAAGTCTAGGTCATAGTATAGGAGATTTACGCAAAAGAGAAAATGAGAAATACAATGTAATTTGCGAGAGCAACAATAAGGGTTAATATAGAGAAAATCAGAGGGAGAGAGAGTGAGATTATAGAGTCAATTCAGAGAGAGTTTTGCTGTTGATTTTGTTGTAAGTAATTTGAGTTCAGAACTCAAATTACGTGTGTATTATGTCAAGATAGTGTTCTTGACGTGAGGGTTGGTATTAGCATTGAATACGTGATTGTGTAACCACTGTTATACGTGATTATAATAAAGGTTCTACCTTTATGCTATTCTGGTCTTCCCTTCTTTCTCCCTGTTCGTCCTCAGTTCTGAACTCAGACCATCGACACCTTCTGAGTTGCAGACTCAGCACCGACATCTAAGAATTAACACCCAACATAATTAAAAATACAGAATAAGAAGTAAAAGAAATCATTGGGAAAGATAATTAATTCAGCTCCACTATCTTGACTGCTAATATTTGGACAGAGGTTGGACAGAACAACGGTATGGAAATGAAATATTTTTATGGGATGAAGTGTTTGTATGGAATTTATGTGGATAATATGTGAATGAGATGTATGATTTTTTGGAGAGTTTTATGATATTTTTGTGGAGGAAAAATGGCATAAGTTTGGGGTGGAATGAGATATGATTTAATGGAGGGTTATAGGTGTATTTATAGTGAAAATGGGGTAGAAATGAAGGGGGTGTCGGTGTGAAAAGATAAAATATAATTTATCTTTTCACACCCATGTCGATGCACCCTGATTGCTGTCAAAATAGACGTGTCCGAACCAGCGTCCGGACCAGCCTGGTTCGGACATGTCGATTTTTGTACGGGCGCGCTCCGCGTGTCTTGTCCGAATCAGCTCGTTCGGACGGTGGTTCAGATGATAATTGTTTTGCCTCTAAAATCTTCGTTTGAGCTCCGATTTGATCCCCGTTTGTTGCGTTGCGAAGCTTGTGAAGTGTACTATATGATTCCAAGACTTTTTTCTGCATTTGATACATAAAATGTATCAGTTCATATCAAAACATAAATCTAAGAGAATTCACATAGCAAGTGAGAAATATTACTTTAAAGTGTTGCAAATAATAAGGTAATTAAACCCTAAAAGTTTATATGTTTCGCACTTATCAAATTCCCCCATACTTATCTTTTGCTTGTCCTCAAGCAAATCTTTATGACAGAATCTTTAAACAAGTTAAATACAAAATAACCAAACAGGGAGAGCACAGAAAAGATTGCTACAAAACTTCTAGATTAAAGGGTACTAGAAACTTCTTTTTCTTTTCTTTTTTTTTTAAGTTTTTGAAAAGAACCTTGAAATTATAAAAACAACTATTTTAAGAAGGAGAAGTAGAACCATAAGAATCCAGTTTTTAACCCTGAGCCAATCCACTATTTTCTTTCACATTTCCTGAAACGACAAGGGGCATGAAGTAAAATCATATTCCATTATACCTTTCAATGCCATATACTCATGATCCATAATAGTGAAGTTTTTATCATTTAAGTACATAATGCAAAGATACTTCGATTGAAGTTTAATTTCCTTTCACTTCAGACTTTTCTCTCCACCCTTGTAGCGGTTTTGGGTCAACTATCCCAGATATAAAGTACCTTAGGTAGCTAGGTGATAAAGCACCCCAGAGAACTTAATAACCGAGTGGACGAGGCCTGCTTAGGTTTAGAATATGCCTGTTTGGATCAGAGGAGTACCTTGCCTTGTTCTTTTTCCACCTTTTCATTCCAATTCAAATCCAGGCTCAAAGCTAAAAACAGGGCTCAAATGATAATTATTCTTAAATTTTAAGCAATTTCTAATCAGAATAAATTTTAAAATGGTTGAAAATTTTTAGTACCCCATAATGTTTGTAGGTTTGCAATATTTCCTCTATGGCTCCCTTTTTTACTATTTCAAACTTAACAAATTTAAACAAATTATCAAAAGAGAAAACTTAAGAACAAGCTACGAGGGTACGAGTACTCCCCCACACTTAAGCTCAAGCAATGCCCTCATTGCGTAGAAAGAATTAAATTAACAGGGCAATGCAATCTGTACAAGGAAATTATATGAATAAAAGCAAAAGGGAATATGAAATATCAGAAGAGAAAGAGTGTACTCCCCAGAGTTCGTAGAGTGTGCAGAGCTCCCCCACACTTGAGTGCAGCTGTAGAATTACATGAAATGTACCTGTAAAGAATATTCTACACAGCCAGAAGAACTCAAGTAAAACCCGACTTTTATTATAACAAATAAAAGGGAAATATAGTATAAAAGAGAAAACAAAATAAAAGGAAAGGCAAAGTATAGATAGTGGGTTGCCTCCCACCAAGCCGCCCAGGTTTAACGTCTCTAGCTAGACGTATGCACTTCATTTTCCCGGATCAAAGATGAAAGTTGACATTGACGTTAACGGGAAAATGAAATAGCTAACAATCAGGATTGAACCACCTGGAACAAAACAAAACATTACCTCAACAATTAAATTAAGAAAATAGTTACTCCATAAAACCTGTTTTTTTAGGAGATATTGTTGGTAACGGGTCTCAAACATAAGACCAAGTGCTGACTGTTGCTCTCCCTCAAATTGGAGGATGAAGACATCCTCCTTCTGTAGGTGAGGCTCATAGAAAGAACGCTGATCGATATCATCTTCAGAGAAAATTGATTCTTCGAAGGTGATAATGGCGTTTTGTTTGGATGTTCTGGCGGGAGCGAGCATTTCCTCCTCTTCATTTTTGAGGATGTAACTATCCTCATTTTCTGGGTATAGCACAGAGAAGGAGGGAAAATAACGGTAATTGACTTCAGAGGGATGAGACTCCATGAAGTTGAGGTAGAAGCTGTCCTCTGATGGCTTGTATTCAAGCTCAAGCAGAAGGTTTGATGTCTTTTGCTCAGGTTCGAACGGGGGTGGTGACAGAGAGTAACTCAAATCCTCAGTAAAGTTGTGCACTATATGAACCATTTCGCTCTCCGGTTGCTGCGATGCAAGGTTTAGTGAACCTTCCATCATTTCATTTATCTCAACTAATTTGGCATAGAGCTTCAGTTGGTTCATGTCTAGGTATTCTTCCTCAGCCCGCTGTTCCACTTCTTGGAGCATTTCACTCTCGCGTTGTTGCTCCCTTTGAGCTAGTGGTATGGGCTGGTCCACTACATGAATTGCGTTTGCATACTCTCGTGGGTTTGGATTGGTTTGTGAGGGGAGTTGGCCAGGAGGTCTTTGTTGGATGAGAAGTTATTGAATTTGGGACTGCAAGGCTTTTTGGTCATTACAAAGGGTTGTGACTTCATCTTGCGTGTCTCGGGTCTAACTCATCCTTGCTTTAAACATCTCCTGCATTTGGGACATTCCAGAGTCGGGATTTGAAGGTTGTTGATTCTGTCGGCTTGAAGAAGCAAGTTCACCGTATGGAGGTTGTTGAAATTACCTCTGGCCTCCTTGGAAGTTTGATTGTGGCCTGTAGTTTTGGGAAGGCTGGAGTGTTCATTTAATTATATTTTAAAGATAGGGGTGTATTTCAATTAGGATGTACATTCTGGCCAAGGTTGTCGGAAACCTTGATTATTACCCACATAATTTGCTTCCTTGGCTGCCTTCAACTCTTGTAACTCGGGCATTGCTCGTAGTCGTGTGGCCCGCCGCATTGCGTGCAAGAAACATCAGGAGTTGATAGGGATAGAGGAGTATAGCCTGGAGGGGTTGTAGATGATCGAGAAATCATCGACTTTGCTTGGTGGGAGTAGGAATTCATGGTCATGCTCAACTACTTTATACAGGGTGCTTACTTTTGTTGCCAGCTGGGCATTGCTCTCCATGAGTTGCTCATGGCTTTTCATCAGCTGGTCAAATTTATTGTCACTTTCCCCTACTTGGTATAAACCTGGAGTGCCGCCTCTTGATCCGCCCGTGGCCCAGTCTCTGATCTCTTCACAGAGGGACTCTATCCCATTCAGAAACTGTTTTCCTGGCTTTTTCAGAATGTCAGCACCTAAAGAGGATAGTACCATTGTTTTGCATGGACCGATTAAGCCTTTGTAGAACAATTGTGATACTTGTTCTTTCGTCAGACCATGGTGAGGACAAGTAAGTAGTAGTCCTTTGAAACGGTCCCAAGTTTCACAGATGTTTTCCAACCCTGGCTGCTTGAAATTGTAGATTTCAGCAATCATTTCCAACGTTGGCTCGGGGGCAGGAATTTATCGTAGAACTTGGTGGCCATTTCATCCCAAGTACCAATGGTACTTGGTGTAAGGCTGTGGTACCATTTGCTTGCATTTCCCGTCAGGCTGTGAGGGAATAATGACAGCCACGCGTACTGGAGTACTGCGTTGGTCACAGTTAGACTGTTGGCATGCTGCAGAAACTTGGTGACATGCAACAATGCTTCGTCAGGACTGGAGCCATCGAACATGCCCAACTCCTTTACACATCGGATCTGATGATATGGCTTAAGCTTTTGCCACTCATCGTATTCGGATGGGGTAAGGTGGGGAAGGATGATGGCGGGCTGTTGTCCTTGGTTAGACGGCCTGTTGATGTTACGAACTGTAGCTGGAGTAGATGACATATCTGCTTCCTGGTTTGATTCTATCTCCGTGGTGGTTATGTTTTGTTGAGATCGTTTCTGCCTCAAAGTGCGCAGAAAGGTTCTCTCGATCTCAGGGATGTAGCTACCTGTATGATTGTTAAAATCGTCCGGAAGGCTTTGTGATCGAGTAACAGGCATTCACCACTCAAAACAGAAAAAGAAACTGTGATGTGATAAAATAAAAATAGAAAGAAATAATGAGGGGGAATTTAAACAGCTAAAGAGAAACAATTTAATAAAATAAAATAAAGAACCTTTTTTTAGAGTAAATAAACCGAAAATAAATAAACAAAAAGAAATAAAAATAAATGCAGTTTAAGTAAATAATAAAATTAAAATAAAGAAAAAGGGCAGAATTTAAATTACTGGAATTTAAATGACAAGGGAATTTAAATGACAGTAATTTAAATGACAGAAAATAAAGAACTGGAATTTAAATGACAATTAAATAAAGTACTGGAATTTAAATGACAGAAAATTTAAATGACAGAATTTAAATGATAGAAATTTAAATGTTAGAAATTAGATGACAGAATTTAAATGTTAGAAATTAGATGACAGAAATTAAATTACTGAATTTAAACGACAGAATTTAAATGACATTATTTAAATTACAGAAATTAAATAACTGAAATTTAAAGGACAATGGAAATTTGAATAACTGGAAAGTAAATGACAGAAAATTTAAATGACTGGGAATTAATTGACAGAAAAGTAGATGACTGGGAAATAAATAACTGTAATTAATGCGATATTTAAATTGCTGGAATTTAAATGACAGAAATTAATAGAAATAAAATAAACAACAACATAATAGTATAAACAGAATATTATAATATAACTGGTGAATTATCCGGGGCTTAGGGACTAGAATAAATCAAGTCCCCGGCAACAGCGCCATTTTGCAGAACAGAAAATGAGAGAGGTTGGAACTGGTGTATTTTAAACAATTGAGAAAGAAATTAATAACTCAAATATCCTTCGGGCTGCAAACAAAACCCGGTCGTAGTAGTATAGAAGACAGAAGCGGCCGGGGTCAAACCATGGGACTTATAGCGAAATAATATAGTACCTAAGCTTGTCACAAAAAGGGGGGGATAATTGACTCGTTTTTGTAAAGTAAAACAACAGATTAAATTAACTGAGTGGAAGATAAATTAAACGGGACCTGGGTTCATGTTTATATAATCTGATTAATTATGCTATCTCTACCGGTTAATTATAATAGTTTGGCAAAAATTCCTGTTATTATCTTTAAAGACTAAATCCTAGACTTGAAAGACTCGTTTACCAGAAAATGCTCAATCTAATCTAGATTTGAGCAAAACACATGTAAACAGATTAAGTGCGAGGAATTATATTTTGCATCTGAAATTACTAACTTATTTTATCAAAATAAGTTTTCCACAGATTTATCGATTAATTAACCTGTCTATTCATCTCTGATCTGATCAAAATAGACTTTGTAAAGCATTTTAACGAATTCATGAAATTTATTAAAAAGGCGAGAGATAAACTTTAAATCGTAACAAACTGTATTTATTTAAACCGGTAAAAATATAGATTACATAATTAAACAAACTATAATTACACCTTCACCCGGAGTAAATCCTCTTAGCCCAACATAATTAAAAAGACAGAATAAGAAGTAAAAGAAATCATCTGGGAAAGATAATTAATTCAGCTCCACTATCTTGACTGCTAATATTTGGACAGAGGTTGGACAGAACAACGGTATGGAAATGAAATGTTTTTATAGGATGAAGTGTTTGTATGGAATTTATGTGGATAATATGTGAATGAGATGTATGATTTTTTGGAGAGTTTTATGATATTTTTGTGGAGGAAAAATGGCATAAGTTTGGGGTGGAATGAGATATGATTTAATGGAGGGTTATAGGTGTATTTATAGTGAAAATGGGGTAGAAATGAAGGGGGTGTCGGTGTGAAAAGATAAAATATAATTTATCTTTTCACACCCATGTCGATGCACCCTGATTGCTGTCAAAATAGACGTGTCCGAACCAGCGTCCGGACCAGCCTGGTTCGGACATGTCGATTTTTGTACGGGCGCGCTCCGCGTGTCTTGTCCGAATCAGCTCGTCCGGACGGTGGTTCGGATGATAATTGTTTTGCCTCTAAAATCTTCGTTTGAGCTCCGATTTGATCCCTGTTTGTTGCGTTGCGAAGCTTGTGAAGTGTACTATATGATTCCAAGACCTTTTTCTGCATTTGATACATAAAATGTATCAGTTCATATCAAAACATAAATCTAAGAGAATTCACATAGCAAGTGGGAAACATTACTTTAAAGTGTTGCAAATAATAAGGTAATTAAACCCTAAAAGTCTATATGTTTCGCACTTATCACATTTTTCGTTGTACCTAAAGAAGATGAGTCTGCCTATACTTGGACGTTTTTACATCTGATGAAGTTGGTGACTTCTCTCACCCAAGTTTTTGTGACCGATAATGAAAAGGTGTTAGTGAAATCAATTTCAATGGTCTTTCCAAGTGTGCACCACTTTCTATGTCGGTGGCATATCACCAGGAACATGGTTGCGGAAGCGGTCAAGATTTTGATGTGTGATGAAAAATCCGCTAAAGCAGTAGCATATCGCTGGCAGAGGCTTGGGTACGCCTCTGCTATCGCAAAGTTCGACGAACACTACGGCTGATTGATCAAGTCGTACGGTAGAAACATCCTTTTGTGATCTATTTAGAGACCACATGGCCATATCAGCATGAGAATTTTTGTGAGTCATGGGTCAAGCGAGTCAGACATTTCGGTAACACATCAACCAACAAGTTTCTTTAAGTTAAATTGTCAATATGTAAGTGATCACTTTTGTAATTGTCTGATTAATTTGTAACTAATGACTTGTTTGTGTACATAGTGGAGAGCGCACACTCGGCTCTAAAATGCTGGGTTCACATGTCCAATGGTTGTTGGACATGACATTCGATAGTATACACAGATTTATCAAGTGACAACACTTCGACATAAAACAAGACTTCGAGTTTTCCCTTGATAGAAGAGTAATGTAAGACCAGCAAGTGTCTTTTATGAGTCTGGTTGGTCAAGTGAGAATCAAATGCCTAGAATTACGTCAAATAGAGCTGAAAAGCGGTCATTGTAATAATGATCATACACCTGGATCGGAAGAAGTGTGTACCATTACAGCGACAGTGAGATTATCGTGTGGTTTTTCTGGTGGACGCTGAGATATGATCATCAACAAGAGTTTGCTGCACCTCGCCTATGGTACGAAGACCGCTCGCAGCAGTTTGACACAACATCAATTGAAAAAGCGTTTAACTCTTGAAAGCCACTCTCGGAGCCCATGGATGTTCACAACGGGTTAGAGCCACCAGAAGTAACGGTGCCTAAGGATAGACCGCGCAAGAAGAGGCCCAACACTAGAGACAAGTCTCAACATGAACATGTTGGGCTTGGGAAACGGGGTGCGTCAATGCGTCGAAGCCAATCCCAGTAATGCCTGCCGATGTAGGAAAGCTAAACTAAACACGGATCGTCGGTGCAGCACAGTCAATCCCAACGATGGTCAATGGGGCAACAAAGTCAAATAGTAGAGTGGTCGTCGATGAAGAAAAATTAATCACAGCGATGGTCATCACGCCTGGCTACGCATGGAAATCCTTTTCACAATCTCTCTACTAGCATGAGTTTCGTCCTAAACTACTTTGTTTCATTACAGGTTATAGAGAAATAGTAGGGGATGGAATATGTGGTTTTCGAGCAGTTGCAAATTGGGTATTCAATGATGAAAAAGAGTGAGACAAACCTTTGTGGATAAGTTGACAGTAAGAGTTGATTGATGGTTGCACGAGTGGAAAAGGATTGGTACAACAGACAGTATGCACGTCTGAACTGGTTTGACAATGGGTTTACACCTATTAATCATTTGATTAAATTTCTGGATTTTGGTCTTATTGTGTGCACAGTATACAATATAGTTATTATCACCTTCTCATCACATGATGTTGGCTTTATGGCGGGTGGTCTGATAGGTGTGCCGGTACGAGATAATCATTGTATGACGCAGCTTGCAACAAAGGGTTGTATTGCATTGGTGAGCGGTCAATCGTACTTCGTACGAATAGAGGCAATAGTTGGTTGCCCCGTCGGTGTTAATACCTTTGTGGCGAATATGACACGAACCCAAGGTTGCGCATTACGAGGCATGTACAGCGAGAGACACGCATACTGGCTACAATGTTTAGACGAAAAGAACTATCCTCTGGATCTAATATATCAGATTAATGGCCAAATTTTTGTAATTATAAGTAAATATAAATATAATTCTATATCGTAGTGAAATGTTATCTAACGCAACTGTAGATACAAATTGTAAAGTACATTGACATGTACTTTCTTGAAGCAATTATGGCTATAACACATTAACTTGTCTAGAAGCAAATTCAAAAATATAGATGAACTGAACACCATCAGTATTGCAAGATTCTTTCACAGTTCGCTTTCGTAAAGCATGGACTGTGAAAGAGAATCTTGAAATATTGATGGCGTTCAGTCATTTATATTTTTAATTCATCTAGACCAGTACTGTGTTAATGTACAATTGCTTCAGAACATTAAACGAGGTAAGTACATATCAATGTACTATACAATTTGTATCTACAGTTGTGTTGGATACTAGTTTACTACGATATACAAATTATATTATATTTACTTATAATTACAAAAATTGGTGATCAATCTGATATATTAATTCCATAGATGGTTTTTTTGTCTAAACAACTGTAGCCAGTAGGCACGTCTCTCGATGTACACAGCCTCGTAATGTGCAACCTCGGGTTTGTGTCATCAGTGGCGGACCCGCAACGTTGGGGGGGGGGGGCAAACAATAAATCAAAGTTCAATATATGAAAGATAAATTTCAATATATATAGTGAATTTAACTACAAAAACTAGAAACTGTAACTACAATTATCCTCTTCGAGTTTTCATGTTTTGAAAATGATCAATAATAACTCATCAGAAACGTGTAAACATACATCTTTTCAATGAACATGACCAAACAATCATTCACAAAATTGATCTCTAATGTTGTTACGTAGCTTACTCTTCACAAAACTTATTGTAAAATCCTCTTATACACTATTTTTGTCACAACAAGAGGAACCAACACTAACTTTTTAATAGCTTATATGTATGCCCCAGATTTTTTTTTATATTATTTTCTTTCTGATTCGCAAAGGAGCTTGTATTGATTCTGATGTTATATTAATAGGCTATACATTCCATTAGTATTATCAAGTTGGCTTTGAGGAAGGAGGGCTGAATAGTCATCCTTATTTATTTAGTCCATTTGTGAAGAAGAGGAATTAATTACCCCATTATAATATTCTCCCTTCTCTCATGTAATTCACTTTTTATATTTTTTTTCCTTCCACTTCTGACATCCATTCACGACGGTTTCTCCTGCCTCCCAACTCCGCTCTACATGTCATCTCTCTCCCTTTGCAAATCTTTCCATCTTCATATCTTCTCCAATTGTCTTCCATTAATTAAACATTGAATCTTGTGGTGGAATCTCGTTCGTCTATCAGCCGTCCATCAGGTTTGTTTGTAAATTCCAGTTCCTCTTGTTAAGTTCTCCCTCTACTTCTAATAACTTTATTTTGGAATTTCGGGATTGCTCGGTCCGAGGGTTCGTGGATTCGAGGGGGATTTGAGAGTCTGATGGTTGGGTCCGCAAGATAGGTGCTCGGATGTGAGGTAGTGGTAGATGGATTCGGTTGTGTGTGTTCACCCACGGGGGTTTCGAGAAATGTTTCCGTATATGTTTATTTGACTCTTTGATTGTGGTGATTTGGGTGATTTCTGATTTGCGTTTTAAGGTGTTAAAACCCCGTGGTAGTATTTTGATTCGTATAGTTTGGGTATGGTAGTAAGTATGCTTTGACAATGGTGAATTTACATCTGTAAATTCCCCTCTGTTTTGGAATTCTGGTGCCGCTGATTTGGGTTTTATAAGGATTGTTCATGGAGTTGTGCGTGAGTTTTTAATGCGTTGTAATTGCGTTTTTGAGTGGCTGAAACCCCATGGTTTTCTCTGTGTTTGTCTTATTTGATTTGGTGTGGTAATACTTTGGTATAGAATTGTGAAGTTTTGGTATTGTTTCTGATCTGTTCGTAGCCTCTGTTCTGCTGATTTTGTGCTGTCCGAACTTCGGTCCGAACTTCGAAGTTCGAACAGCATGTTTTGAGCTTCTGTATTTTTCGCATTCGGGTGTGTCCGAACTTCAGTCCGAACTTGAAGTTCGGACACCCCGTTTTTCTGAAATCTCCGAGCTCGAAGCTCGGACGTCCCGCGTAACTCTTTCCGAAAAACCGTCCGAACATCAGTCCGAATTCGATGTTCGGACACTGTGATTTCTCTGCAGTATTTGTTTCTCGGCATCTGTCCGAACTTGCAAGGTCGACGCAAGTTCGGACATGCTCTTGTTTGGCATAACTCCTTTGTTTGAGCTCCGTTTTGAGTGCCGTTTGCGGCGTTGGATTTCTTTCTCGAGTACTTCTCTTCTGATATGTTTTGGCAACATGTATATGTGTACTTTAATTTGAATTTCTTTAGATAAGCTTTGAACTCTGATTTGCTCAGAAGAGTGTTCGAGCTTCTACGCTTCTGTTTGCTATCTGTGACTATAGTCAGTATATGACTTTTGTTTTGATAAGGTTTATGATCCGTGTGTGATGGTTTGGCCCTCTGTTCTGAAAGGCTTCTGCTTTGTTTGTAAAGCTTCTGTTTTGGGACCTAGATGTTTAGCTTCTGAGCCTTGGATAGTCGGGTCCTGGCTGTCCCTAGCATGCTGCGCAGGAATTCCTTCTGTTTTCCTTGGGTTCCCTTCTGTTATATCCTCAGGGTCCCTTGGATGTTTAGTGACCGACGGGTCCATAGCTGTCTCTACGGCTTCTGTTGTGGGATCTTCGGATCCATAGGACGTTATATGAGTCCTTCTGATGTGTCAGCTGGTGTCTAGTGTCCCACCTCTGTTTTGATTGAGCTTCTGTTATGAACTTTTGAGTTTGTGATCTGCTTTGCTCTGGTTTAAGACTTCTGTTCAGTTTACTCAGATTCTGCTTCTCTACTCTGATTTGACCAACTTCTGTTTCGGTCTGACCTGTCACTCCTATGATTTGAGAAAGCTTCATTCTCTTTCTGATTTCTGTTACGCTTCCAGTCTGTTTTGCTAAGCTTATGTACTAGTACGATTATGTTCAGTATATGTTTTGAGCATGCTCGATGATGAAGTTTATCACCTGCTGAGCTATAGTTTGGCTCACCCCTATTTCCGTCTGATTTGCAGGTTTAAGTTTCTTTGAAGACTCCGCTCTGCTTTGCTTCGTCTTTCACTTTGTAATTGCAGTTGTGGCTTAGGCCCTTTGTAGTTGATTACGTTAATGTAGTTTGACTTCTGTATGTAATGTCAGATAGACCATGTAATCTCTCAGTTAATAAAGGTGTACTTTGTTTTCAGCTTTGGGTTTCGTATGTTAGAGCCTTGCGTTATTAGGTAATAGATACGCGGCGTGTAACGTCCCTACTCCTAGGGTGGTTTGGGGTCGTTACATTATATACTTATGAATATATAAGATGCTTATAAGTCTCCACCAACTTCATTGAAAGCTGACCAAGATCTTTTATGTTTGAAAATCTAATATCTTCTCGCATATCAACAATGAAGTTATCAAGTTGATACTGAAAGTTGAGCAATTCAATGCTTGTAAAGTCATTTTGATATAACTTTGACAATCATAGCACCTTTTGCTTGTCAAATGAGGAGAATGGATTGATTGGGCTTAAACAAGTCATGCAAATAAGCAACTCCATGTTCGTCTCATCAAACCGATTGTTAAATTCTTGAAGCTGAAGATCAATAACTGCAAGAAACACCTCAATCTGATAGTGATGAAGATATGTGCATTGTTGAGCAAATCGCTTAGACTTTCCTTGGGGAATATATGTAGCATTCATATCTGGAACTTCAATCTTATATTTAGAGCAAAAGTCAAGAACCTTGAGGAAAAATGTTTCCCACCCGTCATCTCTCATATTCTGAAACTAAATCTTGGTCATTTTGACAAGTGACATTGGATTAACAATATCTATATCCCTTTTTTGTAAAGCAAGACTCAATTCACATGTGTATCCAAATATGAATAGCATCAATTGAACCATGAAGGCAAATTCAAATTATTCAACCAGCAACCTTGAGCTTTCGCTTAATCTTCTAATGGAATACTTCCCATTTCGCTGAGAACATCAATTATATCCGGATATAGAGAAACAACACTTAAAATTTATTTGTGATGAGATCCCCAACGAGTATCCCCAGGTCTACTCAAGTCAAGCTCTTGATTCAAACCTGTCCCAGTTTCAAGAGGTCCCTCTTCTATAGCCTTTGAAACTTTTAAGTATACCTTTCTCTCAGCATTTATTTTCTTTTATAAGAAGCTCCAACCACATTCAGCAAAAGAGCCAATCAATCAAAGAAATTCAAACATTCAACATTCTTCTTGGCAACAGTTAACTGAAGTTGATGAGCAAAACAATGAATGTAATAGGCACTTGAAATTTCTTTCCAATTAGAGTCTTAAGTCTATTGAATTCACCACTCATATTGCTAGCTCCATCATAACCTTGGTCACGAACTTTAGATAGACTCAAAGAATACTCCATAAGCAAAGAACATATTGCAGCTTTAAGTGATAAGGCGGTGGTGTCCCTAACATGTACAATTCCAAGAAAACGCTCCACTACCTTACCCTTACTATCTACATAGCATAAACAAAGAGTCATCTGTTCCTTCCAGATACATCACTAGATTCATTAGCCAATATCCCAAAATATTCATCACCAAGATCTTCCACGATAACCTTAATAGTTTCCTTAGCACATGCATTGATAATATCTTTTTGAATTTTTGGTGAAACCAATTGATGGTTTTTTGGGGCATTTTTCAGGACTACTTGCCCAACATTATTATCTATATCTACAAGCCATTTTAAAAGTTCAAAAAGTTACCTCTGTTACTTGAATCTTCACTTTCATCATGACCATGAAAAGCTAACCTTTATCGCAAAAGGTACCTCAAACATTTCAATGAAGCTGTCAAGCGAGCTTTATATTCTACCTTAGTCTAATCAGATTGCTTCTCAAGTGCTTGCATGATTTAGCTATTAGGATTCTTAAGAGATTTGTACTTCTCAAAAACTAGATTGTGTGGACTTATAATGCCACTCTCATGCTTCATCAATTTCTCAACTTTTTTCCAATTTCGGAATCCTTCTTCACCAAACAAATCCTCCCCGGTACCAAAACTAGTTACAACATCATTCTTGAATAGAAAACAAACAAAGCAAAATGCAGCATCCTTTTCAACACTATACTCAAGCCAAAAATATTTATCATACCACATAGTATTGAACTTGCACAATTGAGTACCGTACTTTGTTGCTAGGAAGTTGATTAATATTGGTTGGCATGAACCTCTAAGTATGTATGCTCTTCTTACCGCATTTTGCTCATTCACATGGTATGTTGTGATTACTCTTCTTAGTCCTGGATCATGTGGAAGCAAACTAACATCATACATGATTTTGTCACCTTGTAGTGACTTAGGAAGAGGCTCATTCAGTTCCATTTTATCTTCACTTGCTCGTCTTTCAGAAAGAGGTTCATTATGTATTTCTTAAATTTCATTTGTCTTCTCTTGAGTTGACAATTTAGTAGTAGATGAAGAAACTTCTAGAGATTTCCTTTTCTTTTCAAACAAAGATTGATGTGTCCCAAACTTCTTGATGGTGTCTTCATTGTTAATTTAAAAGTTTGACACATATGTAAAACACATAGTTTAACTTTAGAAATCTTCCCTAAATTTAAAACAAATAATTAAATGCAACAACTACAGATATATAAAATCTTAATAAAACAATTTGACATTTACTATTAGCATTATATAAATGACAATTAGCATGTAAATATGCCCACGCCACAGTTCGGTTCACATGTTCAAAGTAAGAAATTTGAGTAAGAAAACAAATTACATATTTTGATATTAAACAAATCGCAAGAGATAGTGCAATTAGAACTGTTCGGTTCACTCCACATGCGCAACTAATAATCTGTAAAAAATTAGCAATGTTCGGTTCACATGTGCAATCATAAATTCATAATAATCTGGTGTCTAACTCTAATGTCTATATAATATCATACATATTGTGTAAGTGTAATCAATTGGTATTGCCGTATTAGTAATTTAGTAGTTACTGCTCTCGCCTCTCAACAATGTAACATTATAAAAATAAATAGTTGAATTAAAAAAATAGGTTAAACATCTCTCCTTTGTTGCATTGGTGTTGACAATTGACGAATTGAGTTTGATGGTGTGCTGCAGTCTGCCGTGTGCTCTCTGTTCAATTGCGAGTCACGTGGTGGTCTTATGTTAAGTGGACAGCAGTTTACATAATTATATTTGGTGGTGGAGGTCAGAGGTGGGTGGAAGAGCAATGAAAGCTGAGTGAGTGGGTATGAAGACAAAAAATGGGGATTGGAGTCGGCGAGGGTTAAGGAAAGAGGAACGGTGTGAAAGTGAAAAGTAAAAAGTGGGAAATAATAGAGAAGAGTGGGTTTTAAATTTTGTTTCCCCTTGTTCTTAAAACTACGTCGTTTACTTGTTTCCCCTTATTCTTAAATCGAATTCTGGTTGTTACGTATAAAATTTTACCACTTACCATTACACTACTTAAAACATTATATCATTTTATGAATTTGTAAAACTGTATAAAGCTTATAACTGATTTTTTTTAAATGTGGGGGGGGGGGGGGGGAGGAGGGGGCGTCTGCCTCTACGTGTCATCTTCGCCACATAGGTATTAACACCGGGACGGGCAACCAACTGCTACCTCAACTTGTATAAAGTGCGATTGCCACTTTCCAATGCAATACAGACCTCTATTGCAGCCTGCATCATACCATGATCATCTCATAGTTGCAAGCCATCAGGCCACCTGCCATAAAGCCAAAGTCAGGTGAAAAGCTGATAATAACTATATTGTATACCGTGCACACAATAAGACCCAAATTTAGAAATTTCATCAATGATTAACAAGTGTAAACCCGTCGCCAAACCAGTTCAGACGTGCATACTCTCTTGTGCCAATCCTTTTCACTCGTTGCCACCACCAATCAGCTCTTATTGTCAACTCGTCCAGACATGTCTGTCTCACCCTTTTCCATTCAGTTTTATCATTGAATACCAAAACTGCAACTGCTCGAAAACCAAAGTTTCACTTCCCTACTATTTCTCTATAACATGTAATGAAACTAATCAGTTCAGGACCGAACTCATGCCAGCACGAAGATTGTGAAAAGGATTTCCACAGGTAGGCGGGCGCCGATAACCATCATTGTGATTGATTTTGCTTCATCAAAGCCTTTCTACAATTTGGCTTTGTTGCCCAACCATCGCTAGGATTAACTGTGCTGCATTGCTGGTCCGCGTTCATTTCGGCTTTCGGCTTAGGCGGGCGTCCCAGAGATTGGGTTCGACGCATCGACGCATCGACGCACCACGTTTACCAAGCGCAACATGTTCATGTTCAAACTTGTCTCTGGTGTTGGGCCTTTCTTGCGCGATTTACCCTTAGGCATCGTTACTTCTGGTGGCTCTAACCCGCTATGATCATCCATTGGCTCCCAAAGTGGATTCCAAGCGTTGAACACTTTTTCAATCGATGTTGTGTCGAACTGCTGCGAGAGGTCTCGTACCATAGGCCAATGCATGTGAATTGTTCATTAGAAGTGAACGAATCTTCACAAGTTTAACGAGGTGCAACAAAACTCTTGTTGATGATCATATCTCAGCGTCCGCCAGAAAATGTGCACTTCTTCAACTAGTATGTTCTAACTGGCCATAAGGAATTGATATATATGGCACACACACGATAATGTCATCGTCGCTATAATGATACACACTTCTTACGATCTAGGTGTGTGATCATTACTGCAATGTCTGCTTTTTAGCTCTGTTTGAAGTAATTCAGGCCTTTGAGGCTCACTTGACCAACCAGACTCATAAAAGACACTTGCTGGTCTTGCATTACTCTTCTATCAAGGGAAAACTCGAAATCTTGTTTTATCTTGAAGTGTTGTCCCTCGATAAATCTGTGTATAGTATCGAATATCGTGTCCAACAATTCAGTGAATGTATGAAGCCAACATCCTAGAGCCGAGTGCGCGCTCTTCACCCAACACACAAACAACTTAATAGTTACATAGTAATCGGACAATTACAAAAGTGATCACTTACATATTGACGATTTAACTTAAAAGAACCTGTTGGTTGATGGGTTACCGAAATGTCTGACTCACTTGACCCATAGCTCACAAAAATTCTCGCGCTGACATAGTCATATGGTCTCTAAATAGACCACAAAGGATATTTACTATCGTACGACTTGATCAATCGGTCGTAGTGTTCGTCGAACTCTGCAATAGTTGAGGCGTACACAAGCCTTTGCCAGCGATATGCTACTGCTTCGGTGGATTTTTCGTCACACTTCAAAATCTATACTGCTTTCGTAAACACGTTCCTAGCGATATACCACCGACATAGAAGGTGGTGCACACTTGGAAAGACCGCTGAAATTGATTTCACTAACACCTTTTCATTATCGGTCACAAAACTTAGAGGAAATCATCTTCATCAACTGGAAAAACATCCAAGTGTAGGCAGACTCATCTTTTCTGACTGCAAAGCAAAATATAATACTGAAGTTTTGTCGCATGATGTCACTCCGACGAACTCAACTAGCGGTATCTTGTACTTGTTAGTCTAGAAAATGCTGTCAATGAGAACCACGTACGAAAACATTTGAAATAGTGTGAGCCCGAACAAGTACGTGAACAAGATATGCCCCAACCTAGTATTATCACATGCTAAAAAAATATTAAGAAAAGAATATGTCATAACAGGGACAGCTGAATACACAAGGACCGTTTTGAAGTACGAACACTTATTTAAATCTTTCTCGTACCACCAACTGTACTTACGTTCTTCTAATAAATGCATGAGCGATGCTACATCAGTATGCTTGACATGGTCCTCCTTCCTGAAATTTGCTACCAAATTATGAATCAAAGTTTTGTCAGTCGTGCTCTCAAGGTTCTGGTCATGCAGATGGGCCCACATCTGTCGTTACGCAACTCTGCTTCTGTGCACACTTTTCATTTTTACTTTTTCATCCACATTAAAGCGATGATGCACGAATTTAAGTTAGGATTACAAACTAATTCATGGTTATGTATCAACTACATTACCAAGACTGACCATCCAACAACCATCCCACCGCAGATGCTTATGTGCAACGAGTTGCATTTCTTTATAGTGTGCCGCCGCGGCCTTTGACTAGATGAGGACAATTCACCTTGGTTATCTCATACTTCTCGCATGTCAGCACTCAATTTACCATCATACCTAATAGTCTATCTGATTAAATAGATGTTATTCTCGACAACACGTATTACATGAGCAGCAACCTCTTTTATATCCGCAATTATTTAGATCGTACTGAAAAATATGACCTATGTCTACGCTCATTTTTTCGTCATCAAATCCACCATCATTTTCACCCTTAATAGCAAATAATTGTGGTCAACTAATACTTGTAGTATTGACAACGTAAATGGTAAAAGTGTACTTAAGCAAAAAAAAAAAAACAGACATCTCAAGCAAATTATCTTCAAAGAGTAATGATGCAAAGTAGATGAAAAAAGGAACGTGTGGGCACAAACAGATCCAAATCATAACTAGAATGACAAAAAGATCGACCTCCCTAGACGACTGACCCACCTGGATTGGTCTACGGGCGTGGATGCCGGTATAAAAGCGTGGGTGTCGCCGCCAATAACAACACATTGTCATTGACGCCACCAACAACTCGTGGACGTTGACGCCACTACATATTGTGGTCATTGACGCCACCTTGTAGCGGTGGTCGACACCGCCAGCAGCACCGTTTTGGTGGGGTTGACACTTGGTTTTGGGATTTCCATTTCTGCATTTTGTCTGTTTTTACTAAATGTTGTTTGAAATTTATGCCTAATAGAACTTAAATTGCAAAAAAAGCATCAAAGTACCTTCAAATGGACCCGTTGTAAGTTCTCATCTTCTACGTACTCGTCAAAGATTTTTGCGTCGTCACTTTCATTATTTTTTCCATCCTTTTTGTTCCTGTAAATTTTGTCAAATTTTTCAAAACCATTTCCTCTCTTCCCCTCTCCTACTATATGTTTTTTGAATTTAAAAATAATTTTATAACGTATTCATTAAATTTGGAAATAATTATTTTCTGACCGAACGAATTGGAAATCCGAATACGCATGGTGACCCTCTATATATACTTCCGCTTTTGCGTGTACACAGGCATATACCGGAAGCGTAAACTACAGAACAGCCCCAAAGGAATACTGGTGAGCCGCCAGATACTGCACAAAATGTTTCATAGATGTCAAGTATTCGATCAGGCAGATCATACTATTTACTTTTGCTCGTTTAACTGCTTTTACCTAATTCTAACTCTATCACTAATATGTGAAACATCATCGTAAGATGCAAGACAAGTTTGCTCTGCAGCAAAAGTCGTAACGCATGGGCACATATAAATCACATGTTATCAGAATACGTAGAATAATATATAAAATGCTAGTCTGAAGTGATGCACATGACATATACAAAAGTTTGGAGTTCCCGACTCTACCGTTTGCGTCAAGGAACTTGATATAAAAACAATCACCATTATTCCTTGTTATCAGTTCCATTTTCTACAAGGATCCTCCAGTAAAATCCACGTATCGCTGGTAGCTCACTGGGCTCCATTGTTTTAAGATATATGCTCCTAGTCATATGTTTCAGCGGATTAAAAACAGCACTTGTTTCTGTTAAGAGTTCAAATAGAATTTAATAGTTGGAAAAAGAAAAACCTCAAAACCTAATTAAACAAATACCTCAACGTCCTTCCAGCTACAAGGGAGTCAAAACTAGGACTGCTTGCCCAAAACAACTCCTCACTACTTGCTGGTATCAAAGGGAGGGCAATACCAGCATCAGGCACAACTGTATAAAGATTTACACGACCGATCAAAAACTAGGGGTACTCAAGAAATGAGTTAGCTTATGATAATTAAAGCTACATCGCGCCTATTTATTCAGTTGACATGGAGCATGGGTGGCTAGAGTGGGTTAGACAGAGATTGGATGATTAGGATTTAGCATTACCATAGAGAAGCAACAAGTTGGGCTGATGCTTTAGCCAAGCTTGGGTTTGATTTAGGGGAGGGTGTGCACGTTCTCCCTTCCCCCAGAGGAAGTTTCTATAATCCATTGATCTGACTCTATGGGACTTGTAATCTATTGATTAAGGTTGGTAATTTGAGAGGGAGGCAGTGATGCCCCTATTTTTACCTAAAAACTAAATAAAGGTGCTTCGATTTTCACATAACTCGAACTTGTCTGACAAGTGTAATCCAGAGTGTTTTGGGAACTTCTCTCAGACTAGTAATGAATTTAATTAGCTATTTTTAACTGCCCCCAGATATGGTTGCCCACAAAGGCATCTAGTGTAGGGTGTCAATTATCACTTGCCATGTTTATAGGATGCACATGGGATTCACTGAATGAGATTATACATGGATGTTCTTCCCATGCTGCGATGCGTTGTCAGGGCACAATTCAGAGCTTCTTGGTGTATGGTGCTTGCGTGAAAGAGCATGCTAAGAACAGCATTTTCAAACTCAACAAATTTATTTAAGAGAGAAGGCAGGCTTGTTGAATCGTGTCAGTGTGAGCCTTGAGCTTTACAAATCCTGAGCAAGCAAAGCTTGATACTAACTTTTCTAAGAATTGGCAAAGCTTTGAGCCAAGCTCTCTAGCTTAAGCTAATGCTGAAGAGTTGAGCCTCAAGCGTGTGATGTTTGGGTTTGGTTTGGTTTATCTAAACTCCAATCAGCTACTCAAACTTCGGTTTGGTTTATCTAAACTACAATCAGCTAGTGTCTAGAATCGATACACATCAATCCCACCAGCCAATAGCTGAAGATGAAGAAGTTCAATGCAAAGATTTACTTGAGCACAGAAACACTCGAGTATGTATATTGGGAAAAATATAGCCAACTCTGACTCAAAAATCATAGTACAAAAAAAAGCGCTGAATCATACACATACCTTCTTTAATCGGCAAGACTGGCACAGGTGAATCTATCACCAACAAGCTGATTAACTGCTTCCTTCAATCTATCATAATCAGCATCTGAGTTGTAAACCTGGTGAGAAATCCTTGCATACCCGGTTACACAATCAACCTCCCCTTCTTTTGGAGGCCGATAGTAAATAGGCACTTCAACATTAAACTTATCCCTGAGATGATCCCTCAGCTTAAACGTATCCTTCTCACTTGCGATCTTCAGACAGCGAGGTAAACCTACCATGATCATGCTAGCACACATTTCGGGAGAGCAACCAAGGTGGGTTCCCCATGCATCCACTAACATCTTTCCTTTCTCTACAACCTGCTCATGATTTCTCTTCATTATGCCATCAATCCCACCTTCAAACCTATTAATAAACTCCAGCATTCAGGGACAACCAATTGGGAGCTATAATCTCTCGTCCCAATCCAAGCGCTCTCTACGGGCAGTCCATTCCCGTAATACTCGGACACCACCGGATGATGCACATCATCAAACTCGTGCGTGTTTTTACAGTACAAGAAAGCAACAGAAGGAGGGAAAAAAACCACTTGTGCAGATTACTAGTGTAGAAATCCGCCCCAACCTCTTTCACATCCACCTTAATGCACCCAATTGCATGTGCAGCATCAACAAACACCTTATCAACACCCTCGTCTCTGCAAATTCTAACCAATTTCTTCACAGGTATGACAACAGAGGGCATCGAAGTGATATGGTCAATTACAGCTAGCCTAACCTTACGACTCTCCGACTTGGCCATACTCAACGACTTCCTAAACTCAGCGACGATCTCGTCCTCGGAGTAGACAGGGAAAGGAAGTTGGACCTCGATGACGTGGCCGCCTGAGCGAGACACGTAGGCTTGTACCGACTTCTTGACGGAACCATAGGCGTAGTGGAGGATGATGGCAGCGTCGCCGCGCTGGAAGCGGTTCTCGTGGAACAAACGAGAAATGTGCTGAAGGACTATTGCAGTGGCCGTGGTGGCGTTGTCGACGAGGGAGATCTCGCGGAGGCAAGAGGCGTTGATGATAGGGAGGAGGCGGCGGCGCGACTCGTCTATAGCTGGACGGAGCTCCCGGAAGTAGAAGGGATCTGGCTGCGCGAGAAACCGGAGCTGCCATCGGCGTTGGGCGGCTAGCACTGTGGCGGGACAACAGCCAAAGCTTCCGTTGTTGACGCGCGCGACGGTTTGGTCGTGGTGCGAAAATTCTTGACGGATCTCATCGGCGGTTATTGGGGTGGTGGAGGAGGTGGTACTGGTAGTGGAAGTGGGAGAGAGTTTTGGCTTCTTTAAGATGTGGTAGTGATTTTGGGTGCAGTTGTCCGTTCCGCCGTTCTCAGTGGTCTGGTCGCCCCCACGGCCTTCGTCGGCGTCCATGGCGATAACGGGGCGGCGATAGAGTTTGAGAATCTGAGATAAGAGGATAGGAGATTATTGCTTAGATTCCTACTGGGAAGATAAGGGCAGGACAGTTTTTTAGAGTTTTCTTAGAAAAGAAAAAATTGAATTTCATCAAATACCCCTACCTTTTCAGAATTACTATGAGATACCCTTGAGATTTTGTTTTTAATACGAGATACCCTTCCGTCTATTTTCTCAGTAAACGTCCGTTAACTTTTTCCACGTCTTCCTATTTTACCCTTAATCCAATTTTTCATGAGATACCCCCACATATTTGTAACGACTACTTTCACCAAAAACCCTTGCATGTTTCAAATGGCTAGTTTCACCAGATACCCCTGTAACGGTACTTTCACCAGATACCCCGTAACGGGTACTTTCACCAGATACCCCTGTAACGGGTATTTTCACCAGACATCCCTGCAACATAAAACAGCTAGTTCTGGCCTATAAAATCAGAAAAAACACAACATTTTGAGCTAGTGTATTTACATAGTTCCAGCAACTAATATTTCAGCTTATAAATACTCCTACCCCCATTGAACTTTGCATCTTCAAGTCCGTCACTTCCTCCTTGATCTTCATCAGCTTATGTTGCACTGCTTCTAAGCTCTGTTGGTTGGGGATATAATGCTGTTGTGCCATTTGGTTACATTTTCAGCAGCAACAATACATTTCTAACATTTGGTTACATTTTCAGCAGCAACAATACATAGAATATGCATATAAATACTCCTACCCTCACCCCCATTGAACTTTGCATCTTCAAGTCCTTCACTTCCTCCTTGATCTTCATCAGCTCATGTTGCACTGCTTCTAAGCTCTGTTGGTTGGGGATATAATGTTGTTGTGCCATTGGAATCTGTTGATTAGTTGTGGTTTTGCCCAATCTATCCGTCTATTGCAATGTAAGCATTTGTAGTACATTCTTCCGGATGAAGTGTTTTTTTTTTTAAACAAGGACTTCAGCTTCTCTTCCACAATTGCATCTTCTACCTTCAGCAACAGTATTGACCGAGTAACTTGATTGTGAGGAAGACATTGTCACATTATGAAAACTATAATGTCAAAATGTTATGTTTTTCTGATTTTATAGACCAGAACTAGCTGTTTTATGTTACAGGGGTGTCTGGTGAAAATACCCGTTATAGGGGTATCTGGTGAAAGTACCCGTTACAGGGGTATCTGGTGAAACTAGCCATTTGAAACATGCAAGGGTATCTGGTGAAAGTAGTCGTTACAAATATGTGGGGGTATCTCATGAAAAATTGGATTAAGGGTAAAATGGGAAGAAATTGAAAAAGTTAACGGACGTTTACTGAGAAAATAGACGGAAGGGTATCTCGTATTAAAAACTAAATCTCAGGGGTATCTCATAGTAATTCTGAAAAGGTAGGGGTATTTGGTGAAATTCGGTCAAACCTCAGGGGCATCTCATGAAAACTGGAAACGCCGATGTGAATGAACAGACCATCGACGATGCGGACTGCAGTCTTGTTGATTTGGCGGTCCAATCAGCGATTGATCGGATTGTTTTGTTGATTGAGCTATCTTTTTATTATATTAATTTTAATTGGTTGTAACTTTTAAAATATAAATCCAAAATGAAAAAAAATTATACCATTGTCTTCTAAATTCAAGTTTTTCAAAACAACACCAAACATGAATATGTTTTGACAACTTTAAAATTTTATATTATTTACAAAATAATAATAATAATACATTATAAAACAAAAATGGTTTTATGGAT
Organism: Limonium bicolor; assembly: GCA_023374045.1. Classification (NCBI taxonomy): domain Eukaryota; kingdom Viridiplantae; phylum Streptophyta; class Magnoliopsida; order Caryophyllales; family Plumbaginaceae; genus Limonium; species Limonium bicolor. The sequence goes on along the minus strand of CM041779.1, from coordinate 17,326,086 downwards.
TCCAAATTTTGTTATCTAATTCACCACTTATTAGCTAATAAATCATAATATCAATTTTAATGAATCATACTATTAAAATTAATGAATCATATCTTTATTTTAGTGTATCATCACAAACATATAAAAATAAATATTTTTACACAATAATACAATACAAAATAATATTTGATATGTATGAAAAATACACGATTCACTATATAAGGTTTAAAATACATCATACAACAATAATAATACACTACAAAAAAAATATAATTTTTATCAGTTCTTGAAGTTTGTTATGTAATTCACCACTTATTAATTAATGAATCATAATATCAATTTAATGAATCATAATATCAAAACTAATGAATCATATTATCATTTTAGTGTATCATCGTATACATGTAAAAATAAAAAATTTAAACATAATACAACACAAAACAATATTTGATACGTAAAAAAAATACATGATTTACCATATAAGGTTTAAAAGACACCACACAACAATAATAATACACTACAAAACAATAATAATTTTTATCGGTTTCGAAGTTTGTTATCTAATTCCTCAGTTATTAGTTAATTAATCATAATATCAATTTTAATGAATCATAATATCAAATTTAATGAATCATAACATCATTTTAGTGTATCATGAGCAACATATAAATATAACAATTTTAAACAATAATACAACACAAAACAATATTTGGTATGTAAGAAAATAAATTATTCACCATATAAGATTTAAAATACATTATACAACAATAATAATACACTACAAAACAATAATAATTTTTATCGGTTTCGAAGTTTGTAATCTAATTCCCCACTTATCAATTAATGAATCATAAAATTAATTTTAATGAATTATATTATGATTTTAGTGTATCATCGTATACATGTAAAAATAATTTTTTTTCAAAGTTGTCAAAACATATTCATAACTGATCTTGTTTTGAAGAACTTGAATTTAGGTGAATAATGATATAATTTTTTTTATTTTGGACTTATATATTAAAAGTTACAATCATTTAAAGTTAATATAATAAAAATGGAGTCCAGTCAGCAAAACAGTCCAGTCAGCAGCTGACTGGACCTGCCACATCACATGACTGCACCATAATGGGTGTGGATGGTCCGCGGCATCGAAATTGCCGTGAATGAAAGATAGCCACCCTGCATTAGAGATTTAGAGGGATGGTACTGGGTGATGGTTCCCAATTCACCCGATAGTACGCGCAAGTTGTAGCTCAGGCTTTTTCTTTTTCTTTTTTTTACGTGCGCCGCGCTTTGCTGCGTTTTTTTTACGCGTCTGATGGGTTTGTTTTTTTTGTGTTAAAGAATTTTATTATTTTTTTATCATAAAACCTTTAAATTATTGTAACTTTTGATATATAGGTCCAAAATGAAAGAAAAAAATTATATCATTGTTCATATAAATTCAAGCTCTTTAAAACAAGACCAGTCATGGATATGTTTTGACAGCTTTTAAAAAATATATTTTTACATGTATATGATGATACACTAAAATGATAATATGATTCATTAATTTTGTATTATGATTCATTAAAATTGATATTATGATTCATTAAATAATAAGTGGTGAATTCGATGTTTGGGTTTTGGGGTGTTTTGGGGTAGGGTAATCTATTCAGAATTTATTCTGTACTTTATATTGTAGCAACTAACTCGACAGGTTTTAGGGTTTGCGGTAGCAGGTTTAGCGACCCTAAACCCGCTACCACAAACCCTAAAAATGTCTTCGACGTTTTTTAGCTATCCTAGGGTGGGTTTTGGGGTGTTTTAGGGGGTAGGGTAATCTATTTGGAAACCGTTCTATACTTTACATTGTAGCAACTAACTCGACATGTTTTTAGGGTTTGTGGTCGCGGGTTTAGGCCACTACAAACCCTAAAAATGCCTTCGACGTTTTTTAGCTTTCCTAGGGTGGGTTTTGGGGTGTGTGGGGTTAGGGTAATCTATTTGGAAGCCGTTATATACTTTACTATGAGAATGTACATATTTTAATGTGAGAATGTACATGTTTTAATGTGACGATGTACATGTTCAAATGTGAGAATGTACATGTTCAATTATAAGAATGTATACGTGCGGCGTGTTACCGATTTTTGTGATGCGATTATAAATATCATAAACTATAAATATAAATATAAATATAAATATAAATATAAATATAAATATAATATAATATAAATATAAATAACTATAAATATAAATATAAATATAAATATAAATATAATATGAATATACATATAAATAATATAATATAATATATCTATCTATATAGATCTCTCCTCTAGATCTCGCTTACGCTCTCGCTCTCGCTCTCCCTCTCCCTCCCTCTCGCTTCTACTCTCTCGCTCTCCCTCTCCATCTCCCTCTCGCTCTCGCTCTCGCTCTTCCTCTTCCTCTCTTCCTCTTCCTTCGCTCTCCCTCTCCCTCCTCCCTCTCCCCCTCCCTCTCCCTCTCCCATCCTATCTTTCCCCTCTCCCTTTCCGTCTTCCCTTCTCTTTGCATCTGAATTGTTGGTTGTTTTGTGCTGATCTCTTTGTGGTTGTTTTGAAAACTGTTGTTTTGGCATGGGTTGTTGGTATTTTTCAAAAACCCTCAAGACATACCACATATATACCACAAAAATACCATCACCAAACGGAGCCTACATGTCTATTTATAGCTAGCCCAAGGAGCTTGGTACGTCTGATTATAGCAATGGTAGCAGTCAGGGGCGGATCCAAAGGTGGGCCGGGGGGCACCGGTCCCCCGAAACTTTTGAAAATTTGTCTGATGCTTTTATAAATTTTTTAAAAAGTATAAAATGACATAATGTTTTAAAATGTTATAGTATCAAAAAAATTGCCCCCCCCCCCCGAAACAAAGCTCTTGGATCCGCTAATGGTTGCAGTTGCGTGCCACATGGCCCTTTTTGTCACAAATTTGACACTGAGGGCGATTATCCGGATAACCAACAAACTTTGTAGTAGTAGCACTAGTTCCACCAAAATTACTTCCACTGTTATTGCTAGAGTTAGATCGGCCTCCTGAATAATTGCCTCTTCTCTTGCCTTTGTTGCCATTAGATCTGTCACCAGAGGACTTGCCTCTGTCACCATTGTATTTAGTGTAATTGGCCTCAGTCTTGACAGTATTGTTTAGGCTAACAGTGGTGGAAAAAGATTTAGATTGCTCACTGAATCTAACCTCTTGTTGAAATAAGTGACTATAAAGTTGATGTGGGGATAAAATGTTTCGTTCTATCATGAGGTATGTAACCATGGGGTCATAATCAAAGGGAAGGCCATTAAGAAGGAAAGTTTGGATTTCTCGATCTGTAACTAATTGGCCAGCAGATGCTAAAGATGAAACAAGAACTTGAGATATGTTGAAAAACTCTGTTATAGACTCAGATCCAAGTTTCTTAATGCTCGCAAGCTGGCGATAATATTGTCCAACGTGAGCATTGGACTGAGCGGAAAAAATCTCCTCCAATGTGTGCCACATTTTCGCAAAAGTATCACAATGTGAAGTTTGAACTATAATGGATTCGGAGAGAGACGATGTAACACCCCTCTCAATAATCACGATATAATCTCTCACGTAGCAATAAATAAAACGTCTCGCAGCGGAAAAACAAATAACCATTACAAAACTCACTCTCGGGTGTCACCGGCCGTTACTCGCCCATGCGAGCAACGCAGCCAAACTACATCCAACTTCCAATACAAATAAACTGCTAACCGCAGTGATAACGAGAAACTCCTATACATCATACTAAGTCCATAACCATAAACATCGACAAGTGAGCGACTACCCAATCCTGAAAAATACATAACCTTACCATAATACAATTCACCATTCATTGCTATACAACATCTCCCAAGTGTGGTGACAAAAGTAACACTCCAATTACCCTGTTCCTGCTCTTCAGCTCCGACAATGATCAACAACCTGTAATGTGTAGTATCAGCGATAGACGCTGAGTATGCCGGGCCTGGACCCTAATGGTCACTTGTCATTTTAACCATCTTATTATTAGGTCGGTTTTCATGCTTACCATTTTACAGTTATAACAATACTGTAATAAACATGTATAATACACATATTCATCCATCCAAATATTCATAGATATTCAACCATCCATCCAATCCACAATCATTTAATAACACAATCCACAATTATATACCGAACTATCGAACAATAACAATATAATGTACAATGTACATTCGCCGTAGCGTACATTTTCATATTTAATTTACCTTAGCCTTGTAGGCTCCATCCAACCATCAACACACAATAAAATAACCACAAGTATAACCAATGAACAACAAAGCGAAACAACGAGAATAATAAACAAGTATTAAGTCTCGTCCATAGTATTGTTCGCCACTGTATAAGTCTCAATTGTTTTAGTTGTTCAGTTATACCTAGTGACAATGTCTCGTTAAAACGACACGTCTCTAGTTACCCATATATTATGGCGGGTCACCCACGGCAGTAGCCACTCCAACGGTAGAGTCTCCGACCAACGAGCCATTCTAGCTCACGGGAAATTTTCTTGATACTTACGAACCCGTACGCGGACATCCTGGTATCGTTTTTGTGATCACAGCGCGCACCAAGAGCCACCTCTCTTGGCTTTACTTCCATTCCATTAATTAATTAATTATACCATCGCATCGCATTACCAAATTTTCTAACACAGACTAAGGTCATTAGTCCAATCCGGAGTCTGTAAACTCGGGATCCAGTGCTAGATACAAGAGCGGCGTATAGAAAGGCCAATGCTCCGTATAAAAGTCTCAGATAAATGTATATGTTATTATCATAGTGCTACAACGTTTTACTTACGTTCCTTATATTTCATATAAGATAGCACCAAGCCGCTAGTTCGTTTATATACTCCCTCCGTCCTGAATTGACCGTCCTGTTTGCTTTATGGCACGTTTTTCCACTTCAATATTAAGCATATAAGATAAATAATTTTATAAAACTAAATTTTGTAACATATAGTTTATCATGTAAGGAATCATATGCAAAACTTAAATTTTCAAAATTAATTTATCTGATATGTTAAAAATTGAAGTCAAACGACATGTCCAAATAGTAAACAGGACGGTCAATTCAGGACGGAGGGAGTATATAGGTTCATATATACGAACCAATACTGTTAACTCAACAACAGTAAATGATAAGCAGCTATAAATATACAGTTCATGCATATTAATTATCACATTCAGACAAACAATCTTATCACAGATCACACAACAACATACAAGTTATATCAACCAAATCCGAGCCCAAAGAGCAACCTTAGGACAACTCGGATCAAACCCCTTTACATACCGTTCACCCTGATTGTATTACGGTGGAGTATGAATCAGCAAGATCCTATGCTCCGTGTAGTCCGCTAGCTCGTCGAGCATCTTGTCAGAGGTACAATCTAAACGGTAATAAACTATAAGTCAGTCTCCATGACTAACTACATCCGGTATCTCCGAATAATAAGTAACCCCGACAGTTCACCCCTGTTTTCTACAGTTGTTCGTTACGGGTTTCTCTAAAACAGTCGGTTTTGTTACTTATAACGCGTACGTCATAATATTTCAACTGTTAAGTTTAATTCACTATTTCCTTTTTAATCTTATCCACCATCTAGTTTAGGTACGTAACCCATAGTTGCATGTATGCATGCATGATTATCTTATATTATATTCTTTTTCTTATTGTATCATTTATTTTATTGTATTCTCTTTCGTATTGTTTTATTTTCCCACCATCCTTCATAATTCGACATGTTGTATAATCCCTTTATCTTTAGCAAATAATATTTGCTTCCAAAACTCATAACTTATAGTTCGTAACTATATATTTTTTTTTAATAACCACCACCATTAAATCATAGGGTTTCCAACCAAAATATATCCACCTTATATACATTACTCTTGTGTATGTATATTTACCACGTAGTAACTTCCATGAGTTTAATAAACTCTTATATTTTATGTTACTTTTTATCATCTTTTATTAGATGATTATTCCCATTAGTTGTATCATATTGTACAACTTATATTAAGATGATTATCCTAACATAAGTAACATTTTATGTTGTATAATTACAACTCCTAAGGTTTATTCAATAAATACCTTAGCTTATAAATCCCATTTTTTTATAGTTTGTCACATTATTTTATGTGAGTACCCTTCCTTATATTCCATTAAACCACCTTAATACCATATAATTGTCATAACATTTATGACATTGTAGACCATAGTCTAAAATTCATTTTCCAACTCTTATTAATTCGGTATAGCCCTTGAATTTATTTAAATTCCGTTTTGACCACATAACATCATGTAATGTTATACCAAAATACTAATACCATTTGATATGATATTTTTATTTCCTTTAACTTATAACCTATAGTTTTTATAGAAAACTATTGTATATTGCCTCATAGGCATATACTAAACCTTATACTTTTCCTTAAACCATAATTTCCTTTATTTACAAAATCACCCCTTTCTTTTTACCATGTTATATATACCATTTAATATAACATTTCTAACTTATAAAAGAGTATAACCTATGGTTATTTTTTTGTAAATTCTGAACAGCCCTTGTGCTATTCTATAGTTGCCATTTGGCCCTATTTATAACATATAGTTCACCATATCATTAAACTATATTTTATACACATAACTTATTAAATTCTCTTAATAATTCTAAAAATCACCAAATTCCACCAAAGGGTTATAAATATCCTTATTAACCCATATACTTTCAATATTTACCATTCCACCATCTATTTTCTCCAAAGTGTCATAATGACATTATAACTATATATTATACTATATAGTTCATTTTAAATTCCAAAATCCACCAAATAAATTCCTAAAAATTCCTAATAGCCCATGGGTGTTTAAAATACCATTGTACACCCTTATTTTCGGTAATAACATATTTACCACATATGTTATAAAAATATTACCTTAAGACTTATCTTATTATAACACCTTAAATAAGTTATTTAACTTATCTAATTTGGTCAAAACCTATCATATGGTCAAGGTTGACCACCTTAATATTTCCTTGACCACCAATTCCTTATAATTACGGTTTGCACCCAAACTTTCTAGAAATCACCATTTAACCCCAAAACTTTACAAAATCTTATAAACTTTATTTTAACTCCATTTTACCTCTCATTTTCGGCCTTATTTTTCTAAAGTCCCTAAATTTAATTTAATTACACCTAATACCCCATTTATTTTCGGTAATGCATTTATACTACTTAAACTTAATTAAAAGCTTGTAAATGCATAAATAAAATGGCCTAAAATACATGGCCTTATTACAAACATTGGCTTGCAAAATAAATTACACATAAATGTCCCAAAATACATATAAAATTTCGACCTCACCATAGAATTTTCATTTAATTACCAAACTTCCACATAATGTCTTAAATTTGACAATTATGCTTGTTTAATTAGTTATAAAATTTATTAAACCATTCCTTAAACATTTTAAGGTCAAACAAGACCTTATTTTAATCATTCACTCACGGCAATTGATATACACACACTTAAACTTGTGTTAATGTATCAAGTTAAGGTTTTAAGTGATTTATACCTTGATTTAGCTTAGGTAAAGCCTTGTTTGGGTTCGCCACCTTAAGGAGAAATTCACCACAGCTTGTTTTACATGTTTTCAAACAGAGAACAAGGCCTAGTTAGTCTCCAAGCAAGATCTAACCATAAGAAGTAATTTAATGTAAGATTTAAGGCAAAAATCACCTTAAAATGCAAGGGAAGTTCTAAGTGGTTTCGACCTGAACCAAACACACCACAAGGTGTTAGATCCACCATATTGACATAGGAAATAGTTAGATCTCGAAATGCTACCTTGTTGTTAGGTTTACCTTGGAAAAATGCCTTAAAAGAGGGTATTTCCTTTGGATCTCGGCCATCCTTGCTCCAAATGGCTAACCAACAGATTCCACATGAAAAGGAGAAGAATATGAGGCTATGACCAAAGTTTCACAGCCGAACTTGAAGGGAATCAAAAGTTATGAGCTTAAAGCACATTTTTACCTTAAAATGTAGATTTGGACAACCTTGGTCCCTCTACTGGTCTCAACCGAGTTTAGCTCTCTTTTCTAACCTTATAACACTGAAATAAGCCATAGGAATTGATGAGCCACGAAATCTAGGTGTTGGTAGTGAAGAGATGAAGAAAAAGAGCTAAAAATGACATTAAAACACTTACATTAAGAGCTTAGGAGCTAGGTTTGCCTTCCATGCTCAAGAACAGACTTGAGAGCTTCTTAGGAAGGGAGGAACTCGGCTGGGCAGAAGAAAATCGGACAAGGAAGGAAGGAGAAGGTGGGAAAGGTAGGAAATAATGGAAAAAGTAAGTTATTTTCAAAAAGTAATGTATTAGGTAGGAATTATTGTCAATCAAGGACTTATGCTGCCTTCCCACCTCCTTGCCAGCCGATTTCCTTTAGGTCAAATGGGTCATTACTTGACCATTGACCATACTTGGTCAATTTGACTCATGCGGGCCCCACTTTAGGGTTTTATTAATATTTTAATATTAAATTTGTAAAAATTCTTAAATTTCTGGAATTAAATTCCTAATATCATATAATATGATATTTTATTATATTTAAAGGTAATTATAACCTTTTAGCCCATTTAAAACCAATTTAAAAGACAATTTCACAAAAACGTGCTTTAAGGAGTTTTAGCGCACATTTTGTGTTGCCTGGTGTTTCTGAGCTCTGTTTTCTTTGACAACGGTCTTTTTGTGTTCCTTACATGATATTTGATCATGTAACTCAATTTTATATCATTTAGAGGTCATTAGACCTTTAAGGTTTCTTAGAGCACATTTTTGCCCTTTTTGACCTTGAAGCATGAAAGTGCTTGTTCTTTGTGTTGGAGGGTTGCCCAACAATTATAATATGTTTAGTAATGTGTTAATATGCTTAGGACAAATTTTTGGGTCCTACATAGTTCATTTGGGTATTTATTTACCCTTAACAGTCAAAGGGTGCAACATCTTGTTTTGTGTTGACCACTGTTGTTCTCAGTTGATTTTCTAAGGCATGTTTAGGCCTTAATTAATGTGATTAGATATTTAATCCATGTTTAATAAGTTTGGGGTATTTCAGACGAGAGTAAAATACTCATTACCAACTGATCCTGAGTTTGCCATATCGTAAATTCCTTGATAACATTCCCTGATGTTATTGCCGCAGGACACAGATTGGTGCCATCGATGTAATAGTGCAGATTGTTACCGCAGAGAAATGGCTGGATCAAGCTTTTCCAGATCAGATAGTTGTACGATCTAAGTTTGATTAGATGTGAAGCAGCCGCCAAGAGAGACTACGATGGAGGTTGTTGAGTTACGATTGTTGTGGTGGTGGTTGGGGTGGAGATGGTCTCGTCATTGGGGCCGGAGGTAGCAGATTCAGAGATGGCAGCCATGGTGGCGGATCGGAAAAAAAACAAGGGTTTAACCCTATTACTACTCTGATACCATGCTAGATAGTATGAGATTTGTAAAATATATGTCATATTGTCTTGTGTTGATGTATTACATTACATGTCTATTTATAGCTAGCCCTAGTACATGTGTAAACTGTAAGTAAAAACGGGCTTTATATAATAAACATGGGCTTGAACGCCTTGGGCTTAATATGGTCACGTACACCCGACCACCAATTCGTCCATCCAATAAAAAAAATACTTATCCCATATTCTTTCAAGTTTTAACTCAATTCTTTTACAACCCTAAAATTAACATGTCTGAATAAGCATCCCGTCCAACAACTACAAGTTCACCCTGTCCTCATTCTCTTCACACATCATCTTCGGTCTTCTTCACTCATGCTAATTTTGCAACCCTTGAGCAGTTATGAACTTCTGAGAAATCTTGAGAATTATGAGCATGCCACACTCTTCCTTCTGTATCCTATTTTCTTCCTCCCAATACCATACCTCTCAATCCTGTCAACTCCCTGTTCCCCCACCTTTTTAACGAGGTAGATCATGGTTAACGTTCAGGGTTGGATTCTGACTGGCGAATATGATCGATCTCACCACCACCAGACTGAAGACGAGGCTGAACAAGGAACAAGCTTCTCGCTCATTCTAAATCGGTAGTATACTTGAACTTACTTCTTCTCTCTGTATATGGCGATTGGCAATGTGAACAAGGAACATATATGCTTTGCGCCTCTGCAGGTGTGGTCATTCTCTTCTAGTGTTTTTGTTGCGTCTGCTGTCTCTACCAATCGGTGAACAATGAGCTTATATGATATGTACCTCTGCTTGCTTTGTGGTCATTCTCTTCTTGTGTTTTTGTCTCTGGCTATTGATGAACAAGGAATAAGTATGCTTTGCGCCTCTACTTGTGTGGTCATTCTCTTCTTGTGTTTTTGTTGTGTCTGCTGTCTCTGGCGATTGACGAACAAGGAACGTATATGCTTTGCGCCTTTGCTTGCTGGTGTCGTCATTCTCTTATTGTGTTTTTTGTCTCTGGGTATGGGCAAACAAGGAATGAATATGCGCTACGCCTATGTTGATGTCATCATTCTCTTCTTGTGTTTATATTGTGTATGTTGTCTTTGGCGATTGGCGAACAAGGAACGTATATGCACTGCGCCTCTGCTTTCTAGTGTGGTCATCCTCTTCTTGTGTTTTTGTCTCTGGCTATTGACGAACAAGGAATGCATATGCTCTGATAATTGTCTCATTGTTCAATTATTGAAAGAATATGACCACTGATTGTCTAAAAAAAGGTGAAAGAAACCTTTAGTTGGTAAATGCTTGGGTAGCATTTCGGGGTTTGTTTATTAATTTGTTAGCTGAGGAGAATTTAAGATGGTAGGTAAGGTGGTAGGTGAAATCAATAGTACAGACGATTGAGAGCTCTACCTTAGTTAGATAGGTGTAGCACAATAATGCAACATACAAGTTATAACCAAGGAAATGAAAAGAATATTCCCTTCAATTCTGCAGTAGAACCAAAGATCAGTATCATGTATTGAGAAGAGACTATACCGCCTGACGGGAGAAACCTTTAGAAACACGTGATCACCAACCTGAAACTCTAGCGTCCACCTCCTCTGATCTGCATAGCTCTTCTGACAGCTCTGAGCAACCAACATACACTCTCAGATGGTCTGAATCTTACTCACTGCATCCTGGGCCAAATCCGGACCCACCAAAGCCCTCTCCTTCAGATCGTCCCAGCAGATGCGAGATCTACACCTCCTACCATACAACGCTTCGAACGGCACCATGCCGGTACTAGACTCGAAGCTGTTGTTGTAGGCGAACTCAATCAAAGTTACATGCTGATCCCAATTGCCACCAAAATTCAGTACACAAGCTCTGAGCATATCCTCATGGATCTGATTAGTCCTCTTCGTCTGACCATCGGACTGCGGATGGTAGGCTGAATTGAATGCCAACTTCATCCCCAAAGCCTTATATAGGCTGCAGCAGAAACGGGACACGAATCTCGGAACTCTATCAGAAACTATGGTTGTCGGAACTCCATGCACTACTAGGAAAAAGCAATTTACCTACAGAAAATTTCATAGGTAATCAAATTTACCGACAGATTACCGACAAAATGTCCCTCAAAAGTTCCATTGGTATTTAATTGGTCGGTAACAAGATTACCAACGGACAAAAGATTCCATCGGTAAATTACCTACGGATTACTTACGGAAGTCTCAGCGCCTCTTACCGACGGATTACCTACAGAAATATTTGTAGGTAAATTACCTATGGCAATTCCATTAGTAAACCGATGCCACATCAGCGTTTCCCACACATTCACATTTCCGTAGGTAATTCGTAGGTAAAGTATTACCGTGGAATAAAATATATAATCATTTATTTTCTTTTTTTATAGAATTTAAAATATCATCTATACAATTTGAAATGTTTAATAAACATTAAACTATATTATAAAGCACAACATTTAAAATATTCAATTTCATAAAACTAAAAGATTTACTATATATAACAACGCATACAAAATATTTCCAAACTTTTTCCGACTATTTTCTATACATTTACATATTTGAACTTACATAATCCGACTTTTTTTCCAAACTACGAATTCTAAATTTCTACAATAGCAGAAAAAACAAAGACCTCCATTTACACTTATCTATAATCAAAAGTTCACAAACAAATGAGATTAGTTTCACATGCAAAAAAAAAGTCTTTCTCACCAAATGTTCGATCGCTGGAGTTTTGCTTGTGGATTCCGCTTGTCTATCAATCGTTCGCCAGGTTGAGTGATGAATTTCAGTTTTATTCTTTGTTAACTCCCTCACTCCTTCATTCCTGATTTTGTTTCTGATTCCAGAATTGTTCAGTTTGTTGTATGTCAGTTCGAGTGGAGAATCGAGGAGGGCGTTTCGTAGAGTCCGCTGAGATCGCTAAGCTTCGGACGTGAGGTAGGTGGTAGATGGATTTGGTTGCGTATGTTCACCCACGGGGGTTTCCGAATTCTGATTTTGTTTTGTTATATGTTGTTTGATTCTCTGAATTCGCTATGGATTTAATTCAGATTTAGAATTGTGTTTTACTCTGTTTAAAACCCGTGGGAATGCATGTGTTTTGTTTGCGTAAATTGATATGAGGTTTCAGTGCTTTGACAATGGTGGATTTGCCTCTATAAACTACTTTTGTTTCGACCTCGAATCTGCATTTTTCGCCGTGTCCGAACTTGCGTCCGGACCTGTATGTCCGGATGTAGGGTCAAACGCCTCTGTTTACCTGTGTTTTGTGAGATGTCCAGACCGGATACGGGGACAAATTCTGGATTTCCTATTCGACTGGTGTCCAAACATGTAAGATCAGACACAAGTTTGGACATGTTTTTACTAACTTTCAAACTTTGTCCGGACCTGTAGGGTTGGACAGAAGTCCAGACAACCCCTTTTGTTTTCAAACAGGACTTGCATCCGGACTTGTGCCCCAGACGTAAGTCCGGACATGTTGTATTTTCAGGTCTGGCATACGTCCGGACTTGTATGTCCGGACACCTCTGTTTTGTGTCACGGCATGCGTCTGAACTTGTAGGTTAGGACACATGTCCGAACACACCTCTGATTTCGTCTAACTTCTTCGTTTGAGCTCCGTTTTGAGTGTCGTTTGCGGTGTTTGATTCCTCTCAGTGTCTTTTATCTGTTTTGACATGTTTTAGCATGCGGATATGTATGTTTTGGTTTGAGAGTCTTCGATAAGCCTTTGAACTCTGATTTGCTTTGAAAGTGTGTTTCAGCTTCTGACTTCAGTCTGATCTTCCGTATTTCGTTGGTCTCGGTTTAAGACATCTGTTTCATCTATGACTTCTGTTTTGATGTGTTAAGGCCTTGTGCTTTGGTGTTTGTGCTCTACAACATCTTATTTTCTGATTTGTTAAACTTCCGTTTTGGGGACCTAGAATCTGTGCATTGGTCAAGCTATCCCGTAGCATGCTATGTAGACATCATTTTTGTATGTGTTGGGTCATGCTCATTTCTGTTCTGGGGGTCGACGGCCCTTTGGTCTTCAGGCCATTTCTGCGTTGTCGAGGGATCTGTTCGATCCATGGGTCTCCGACCCTTTATAAGTGTTTGTGCTTGGTACTAGTATCCCACCTCTGTTTGTGATTTGATATGTTTCTGTTCTATTCTGACTGTTTATGAATTCTGACAGACTGTTGTGTGTTTTTTGTCTTTTGAAAACCTCGGGTTTAGTAAGTGATCAATTTTCGTCTATTCTGTCTGTTTCTGATTTGAGATGGTTTGTTGTGTGCTTTTCATCTTCTTAGGAGTCTCTGGGTTACAAAGTTTCTGCCTTCTGATTTGTCTTCTACTGCTCCTTCTGATTTGACATCACTTAGCTCTCTCTGTTTTGACCTTTGTCTGTTTGAAAGTCTTCCACTACGATCTCTGCTTCTGATTTTGTTAAGATTCTGTTTGTGGTTAAGCTCCTGACTTTGTTAAGCTTATGTTTCTGCCTTCTTCCTCTAAGGCTTGTGTTTCTGATTTCGCTATGTTTCTGTATAAGTATAAATGTATGTTTAGTATTAGTTTTGAGCGAGCTCAGCTGATGAAGTTTATCACCTGTTGAGCTATAGTTTGGCTCACCCCTTTTTCCGTCTGATTTGAAGGTTTTAGCTCTTGGATGGAGTTTTCTACTTTTGCCTTTTGTTTTGCTTTCGAACCTGTATTTGTAATGCCAGCTTAGTGGCCTGTGTATTTAGTTTCAGTTTTGCTTTTGGCTTCCGCGTGTGGATTGTAAAGACAAGTTGTAATCATTCATATAAATATATATATATGAGTATTTGATTCTGTTTTAGGAATTCGCTAGTGTAGCCTTGCATGTCTTAGGTAATAAACGCGCGGCGTGTGACAGTCTCTCAACCAGGGTGATTTTAGGGTCATTACAGCTCTTCCCAACACAGCAAGCAAAACAAAATTGTAATGGTTTAGAATTAGAGACTGGCAATTGAAATTTAGCTAAAGTTTGCTTAGTAGTAGGTATAGAATGATGGCCCAAGCGCCAGTGCCAAACTGTAGAGGTAGTTTTGCATGAACAGTTCAGTTGAGGAGTATATAGCACTTGAAAACTTTGATCATCAGCAACTTTAGGGAAAGTGTAGACACCTTGCTTAACTGGTCCTTGAAGAAGGACCTTGTGGGTTTGATAGTCCTTCAAAACAAAAATAATGTGGGTGAAACTCAAAGTATGTGTTATTATCAACACAGAATCGATGAACAGATAATAGATGTTTGTTTAAATGAGGACTATGAAAAACATGACTCAATTTGTAGGATCTGGTGTATGTAGAAATAGAACCCCTACCCTGATGAGTAATGGGAAGAGAGGTGCCATCACCAAGACAAATATCCTTCGAGCCAGTGTAATCAGATGAACCCAGACTCAGGCGGGAAAACTCCCCTGTGAAATGATGAGAAGCAGCAATGTCTAGAAGCCATTCAGAGGAGTTGAAAGTACAGTTATAGGTAGTGTTGTTTGTTGTGAAAGATTATGGGGGTGGGGGCTGATATGTTTGATTGAAACGATGATAGCAATCCTTTGCTATATGCCCTTTTTTAGAACAGGTTTGACAGGTGACTCTGTTATCTGATTGCCCAGAGAAAAATTGACTGTTATTATTGCTGCTTGTTAGGAGAATTATGTAATGGTCAATATCACAAACTATGGGCAAGTGAACCCAATCGAAGTAGTAATGAAAGTGTCGTTCCACTAGGAAATTAAATGTCTATCTCCCTAGTCTTGGTATTTTCGGTAATGAGCAATAATTAAAATGGGGTTTAGCCGGTGGCAAGCTTAATAATTCGGTTCAAGACAAATTGTAAATTAAACTCGGAAACTAAAATCGGTTGTTAATGGATTTGGATGGAATGCACCCTATGATGGTTATTGTCACCTAAATTTACCCCAACTTCACTTAAAAACCCACTTCACTCAAGTTGTCTATTTGGACTAGCGTGATGACTTTCCAAATCATGGAGAAGTCAAATCTTACCTAGTTACTTCAAACTCTTAAATCAAGTAGAGTTTTAAATTGCTAAATAGCATTAATTGCAAGTCCACATTAATAGCCCCAAATTTCATCAACTAATCAAGATAGTCAAATCTAGGGTTTCTCTCTCTCTTTGGTCACAATTGCCAACTCAAAATCATGTGTTGTTGGATACCTCCATAAATGCCATAAATGATCAAGTTATAACATTAGATAAGTAAGAGAGAGAAAACAGCCACAATAAATGAAGTGTAGGTTTTACAAGCTAGTTGAGGGATCTAAGTTCACATTCCATCCCAAAGTGCAAAATGAGACTACTCAAACATGGAGATAAGTAAAATGGAGAGAGAGAGAGAGATAGAAGAAGCCATTGTTGAAGGTGGTTGAGCTTGGAGAAGGTGAGCTTTCTTTCTCTTCTTCCTTCTCTTCTTCTTCTTCTTCTTCTTCTTCTTCTTCTTCTTCTTCTTCTTCTTCTTCTTCTTTTCTCCCCCAAAATCGTCTCTTTCTCAGTGTGTTTGTGTCTAAGTGTGTGGAAAGTGAATTACTTTCAATGCCCCAAATTTTAGCAATTTATTACAGATTTTACGTCCGACCGACCCACCCTGGGTCGGTCCCGTGGGTCAGTCGGTCTCTGAAGAGGGAGGCACGTGCCTTTTTTAAGTTCCAACCGACCCACCCCTGGGTTGATCCCTGGGTCAGTCCAGTGCAGAAGTAATTTTTGGTCCAAAGAACTTCCGACCGACCCACCATTGGGTCGGTCCATGGGTCAGTCCGGTGCAGAAGTGATTTGCTCTGAATTGCGGGGGGCCTAGAATCTTCGTTATGGTTCGGAATTAATCCCCGTTGGTGGCGTTGGAAAGCTTGAGGGACGGAGGAACTGTTGATGCACTCCACTAGCTCTAAAAGAACCCAAAAGTATGCTCAAAATAAGATTTTATCTATCAAGAGATCAAAATCTATAAGCTCACTATTAATCACAAAATCATTCTACTAAGTGGTGAAATAGATTATGCACCAAGTAAAATGAAGGTGTATAAAGACCTTAAAACATCATTATTTCACCACTTATGAACTCCCCCACACTTATATTTTTGCTTGTCCTCAAGAAAAATTAGCTAGGAACCCACAACAAGAAGGAACATTTAAAGCAAGCAAGTGTTTAAATGAATTCTTGAATTCAAGTGAGCAAAATTTGTGAAAAATCTCAAGAGGAGTGCAACCAACCTTCTCATGGTGATATGGGTGTGCTTAGGGCAAATAAAAAATATAGAGTTTCGGGGTATGATCTAGAGTGCTTCCAAGTTCTTAAAGATTATGGAACTAGAAGAAGTGTTTACCATGGCCAACTTCTCTCAAGAATGGGCATTGAGTAAAAATAAAAGGTAAAATAGAGATTTGCATTTGATTCACTTTTGCAACAAGAGATGAGGAAAGATAATTTGGCATTTTGCCTTGCTTTAATGAACACTCAACTCTCATTTTTTGGTTACCTATGGTGTCTCTCAAGTTCCTTTTTAAAAAATATATCACAAGGAAGCACCCCTTAGAAATCCCTAGATGAGAAGATAGAAAGAACTGAAACTGACTAGCGCTCCTGATGCGTCCTTGATCGATCGTGGACATATCGTTGTCCTAATAAAACTACTTGATAGTTAAGAAAAGACACAGGATAAACTCTAACTGGAAACTCCATTTCGATTGAGAATTTACACACAGAAATTCACTCGATCTCCCTCACCCTATACACGGACTCCGGGACAGTTTATGACTTTATCCCTAAGTCCTTTACTCTCTCCTGACAGTCGGCCTACAGTTCCCCAACCGTTCCCGACTGGTCAGTCTATCAATAGCATAACGTATCGTGACTTAACTCCAGCCCTACCTAGCTCACCAACTCTCTAGCCTTTACACGCACTTTTAGTCTGACTCACACTTGCTCAGAGTATCTCTTCTTTTTCTCTATTTTCTCGAGCTACTTACATGGAACATAAATGCACGTATTAATACACGTTAGTTAGGATATAACTAATGGCCTACGATTACATAGACTGTAGGAATCGATTAATACTTTTCTCTGTTGCATAACAGCCAACTCCTTCGTAGATTAAGCCTCAACTTGATCTAAAGCCAGGAACATGTGTCGCCTTGTGATTGAGCACGTCGGCGGCAGTTCTTTCGATTGGTCGAGCACCACTTGTGTGCTCAACTTGTCTGGTTTTTTCTGGCTCATAAATGCTCTCTTCAGACTTCATTATGGCTACGTGATAATGTGTATTAGTAGCCCTTGACTTATCTTGTTGCCTTGCACATTAATGAGTTATGCTTTTTGTCGTGAGTTAGTTGCTTATGTAGATGTGAAGATCTACATAGGTTTGTCGATTCTCTTGTAGTGTTTCGTCCTTGCTTTAAGTCTGATGTGTGAGAGATATGGTCGTATGATGCTTGGCTTCTTGTGTGTACTAGAAGTTCTAGTGTGCGCTCTTCTAGACAGATGCCCGACTGGTTGGGCACATGTCACGAACTGAGTGTGCTTGCAACCCTGCGTGCTAAGCCACACCTTAACCTGTTTATCTGAATCTTAAAGCTTAACAAACATATTAGATAAACAACACAGGTTTGCTATCATCAAAACTAAAGGATCTTGACTTAACAAGAACCCCTAAGCAATAAAAATTCACCAAGAAAGGGATTTATGGATGCACCACAAATGATTGCTCCTCAAGAAAGATCTTTTGAAAATTTTGGTGGAAAAATTCCAAGAATTCATGGAAAAACTTGGTTACTATAAATGTAACTTCTACATGGAAGCTATAGATATGCATAAGGAAGTTGAGCAGTGCGCCAGAAAGAAAAGGTCATTTCCCCCACACTTGAATGGGACATTGTCCTCACTGTTCAAAGGAAAGCTCAAGGAAAAACAAACAGAAGACCTTTTCGAAGCACTAAGCATAGAGTAGACAAAATTATAATGCATTGCATAAATGTTAAGGAGTTAGAGAACTAGTACTCCCCTGATAAGGTGTGAGTGGTTGGCGGATTTCCCCCACACTTGCGAGTGTCCGTGGCATTAAAGCGCTAGCTCCGCGTTGAAAAGTTGGAGACCCTAGGAAAAATTCACAAGAGTTCCCCTTGAATTTGTCCTAACTCAACCTTGAGGTGTACTTGTGTTCAGTGTGTATGTATCTACAATGCATAGGCAAAAAGAAACTAGGCGCAAAAATGATTCCGAAGAATACTTAAAAAGGCCATAGTTAGTAATCAAAAGGGGACTCATACATGAGTCCCAAACCATATTATCGAAAAGTGCAGTAAAGAAAGTAATAAAGTTAAAGGAAAAGTACTACATAACGAGAGTGCGAAATTTAAAAGACAGAATAAAAGAGAGTCAACAGAAATAACAAAAGTGCAGAACAACAACGACAAGATGACATCTGAACAATAAAATAGCTATTGAGGTGGAGGACCACCGCGCGCCATCTGCTCCTGGTGGGACCGGATCTGGGCTTCCATCATGCGCTGGTGCTCCTCCATCCGGCGCTGCTGCTCTGTAACGAGGTGCTGGTGCTCTGCAACCTGGTACTGGTAGGCCTCGAAGCGCTCATCTGTCACGACGTCAGTTGGTGGTGGAGGAGGGAGGAGCAGTAGTGGAGTGGCAGCACCCGAAGAGGAAGACTCCCCTCGACTCTGAGCATCACCCTTCCTCCAGCCGGCATCGGTGAGAGTGAAACCCATCCTTCTCATCGTATAGTCTCCAATCAGCTCCATGGGAGGGCTGACGAGAAGTCCATCAATGGGCACCCTCAGCTGGGCGATCTGCCTCTGGATGAAGAAGGGGAAACCCAAGTGCTGGGTGTCCTTCTTAAAAATAATGTGGAACAGGTGCCTGAACATCAAGCTAGAGAGGGACATCGGCTTGTCGAGATCTGGTGCTACAATGTAATTCATAAGGAAGCAGTCGGTAGCATTGAGGTCTTTGCTGTCCCGGAGGAAGAGGTGGTGGCCGATAAGCGCAAGTAGGACCCTCTTGACCAGATCCGTAACCATGTTCAGAGTCATCGTGACTCAAACATCGGTCCCGGACTGGTTCTTTCTTCGACGCTGGACTGGCAGGATGGACAAGTAGTGCTTCCGGTGATCGTCCAGCTCACCCGGCATAATCCAGTGACGGTAAGTCACGTCCTCCCATGGCAACCCAAGAAAAGTCTGAAAGGACTCCTGGTTGATGGTGAGCTGACGCCCGCCAACGTATGAAGAGACCTTGCGCTCGTGCCGATCTACAGTATCATTGGCGTAGAATTCGTAAATCTAGTTTGGGTAGTATTGACCACCCATGCTCAAGAGGCGGCTCCAATTGATGGGGTGGAGGTGGACACGGAGTTGGAGTGTGTCAATAAGGGCGGGGTCCACCGTTCTCTCCCTCATTATCTTGTGACGGTGTGGAGCAATATACCAAGTTCGTGCATCTTTGCTAACGAATATGCCGTCGATGATATCGGGAATGGCGTTCTGCCTCCTAGCTGTGCAGCGCTGTCTGTGGGCCATTGTTCTGCAAAAAGGAGAATGAATAAGAAAAAAAGCAAAAGAAGAAGGAACAAAAAGCAAACAATGAAGAGTTAGAACAAAAAGAGGAAAATACTAAGCATTTGGGCAAAGAGTAAGCATTAAGCACATTGGAAAGCAAAAGAAACTACGTTTTCGTTGGAAAATTTTTGGCATAGTCTCCCCCGTTGTTTCTTCTCTTTCCCGGTTCTAAAAATCTCCACAAATCAGCCAAAAGGTTGTCATTCAAGTATTTAAGCATCCTAATAGCACAATCCCACCAACGAGTTCACGGCTCACCAAGCAATTCGATAATATATCAAATTTAAGCACATTGTGAGTTACCCCAATTTTCAACCATCAAAGTACACTACCCTATCCAATTAAGCAATATATTGCACTCACAAATGCCAAACAATTTCCACAAAGCAATAGCATAATTTAAACACCATTAATTGATGCTAAATAAAGCACAATTCAATTCAAGTTAGTAAACGCACAAATTATGCCAAAATCACCACATTGCCAAGTTTTACATCAAATTTTGCACACTTACCTATAATTAACAATTAGAATCCACCAAAATCATCAATTGTGCAAAAATTGTAAATTCTCCTCTAAGTCCCTGTTTGGTTCGACCTAAACCTAACCCAAAGTGCAACTTGCTCAAAAAACTTCAAAAATTGACAAATTAGGGTTAGATTACCATACCTTAGTGTTTTGTAGAAGATTGGAGCAAGAAATTTGACAAGTTTGTAGCCAAAATCGGGCAAAAATTAATTGGGGGCGATTTGGAAGGAATTTAAGATTTGGGGGGGCGCTGTTGAGTTCAGGGTTGGCGTCGGGTGAGTGCGGTGGTCGTCAGAGACTGCGTGGACGACGACGGTCATCGGAGTGGAGCTTGCCTGATGTGGTAGTTTGTTGGGGCGTGTGCAAGGAGGAAGGAGAACGGGAGTATGCGCAAGGTTGCTGGGTATTGGGGGGAAGAAGATTGGCGAAAGGGGTTGGGTAAGGGAAAGAGGGAAAGAAAAGGGGTAAATTGAGTGAAACGCGTCGTTTTGGTTCTTTTTTTTTCAAAATTTTTGACCCGGCCGACCCATCTAGAGTCGGTCGTAGGGTCGGTCCACTGCAGAGACCAATTTTTTCAGAGATTTCAAACTAACCGACCCACCCTAGGGTCGGTCGGTGGGTTGGTCCAATGCAGAGACTATTTTTTGAAAATCTGGAACCGACCGACCCACCCTAGGGTCGGTCCTAGGGTCAGTTTTGGACAGAATCTCCCCAAAATGAGTGTTTTCTTGCCCAAAACACTTAATATCATCCACAAGCAGACCACACACTCGAAAACAGGCAGAAACACCAAATAACAATAACATGAAACAAGCAAACCAACAAACAAAGCTAAACTACCAAAATAATGCAAGTAAAGAGGAGAAAGTAGTCCGAGTTGCCTCCCGGAAAGCTGCCCGTCTTTTTAAGGTCTTTGGCTAGACCATAGTGAGGGTTAGAAGGAACTTGGAGGGTGGATGTGAGGAGGACATCCAAAGAACAAATCGAAGAGATTTTTGGGTCTCCACTTTGATGCATGTTTACCTTTTTCTTTCCCGGCCATCTTTTTCTCATCATCAAAGATTAATGGTGGTTCATCTTTGATGGTCATCCCTTTGGGTAGAGTGATGAAGAGAAGTGAAGAAGATGAGTGTGGTTGGGTCTCCTTTTCGGCAACCTTGACCATCGCCGATTTGCCATTCGGGGACCTCCCCACCGTGAAGACTAACTTCTCATTATAGGCTTGTAAGGCGATGTTCCTTTTTGCCACTACAATTTGAGCATCAGCGGTGGCAAGGAAAGGTCGACCAAGAATGAGGGGTGTAGTGGAGTTTTCTTATATTTCAAAAATGACAAAATCACATGGGAAGAATAAGTGCTCCACTTTGATAATAACATCTTCAATCACTCCACGTGGGTGGGCCGTCGACCCATCCTCAAGCTAAAGGACCATCTTGGTCTCCTTCATTTCACCAATTCCTAGCTTCTTGAAGTAGAGAGAGGCATCAAGTTGATGGAAGCACCTAAGTCGCATAGGGAGTATTGAAACGAAGTGTCACCAATCATGGCCGGGATGGTGAAACTGCCCGGGTCACTACATTTTGAGGGCAAGTGAATTACTTTCAAAGTGTGTTTGAGTATCTAAGTGTGTGGAAAGTGAATTACTTTCAAAGCCCCAATTTTAGCAATTTATTTATAGATTTTACGTCTGACTAACCCACCCTGGGTCGGTCGGTCTCTGAAGACGGAGGCACGTGCCTTTTTTAAGTTCCGACCGACCCACCCCTGGGTCGGTCTGGTGTAGAAGCAATGTTTGGTCCAGAGAACTTTCGACTGACCCACCCTTGGGTCGTTCCATGGTTCGGTCCGGTGTAGAAGTGATTTTCTCTGAATTACGCGGGGCCTAGAATCTTCGTTATGGCTCGGAATTGCTCCTCGTTAGCTACGTTGGAAAGCTTGAGGGATGGAGGAGCTATTGATGCACTCCACTAGCTCTAAAAGAACCCAAAAGTATGCTCAAAATGAGCTATTATCTATCAAGAGATCAAACTCTGTAAGTGTTGAGTGTCTAAATGAGCATGTTTTAGGGGTGTATTTAATATGTTTTATTAACACTTTTCATGCTCATTTCTCCACTCTAGCTAGTTTTCCTCTAGTTTTGTGTTTTATTAGTGTTTTACACAATTATTGCTGAAACAGGAGGAATAACATAGCTATAAATAAAGTAGACAAAGAGACGAACGTGTGGGCACAAACGGATCCATAATCGGAGCTATAACGAAGAAGATAGAGCATTTGTTTCGCCTCTGGTCCGGACCGCCCCAGGCCGACCACCCCTGTGGGGCGGTTGGAACGGAAATTTTCCTAGATTTCAGTTTTAAAAGCAGAAAAAGAAGGAGAGCGGGGGAGGATACCCCGAACACAAAAACCACGGGAAAGAAGAGAAAAGAAGGGAAAGAATAGAAGAGGAAGAAGAAGGAGAGAGGAAGAGCTCCACCTCCATTGAAGCACCACCCCTCATCCATGGCTATTTCTCTCCCTTATCTCATTTCTATCTCTATCATGCTTGAGTAGTCTCTATGTAGCTAGGGATTGGGATTTTGCCCCAAAATCCCCAAAACTCCATTATTGTACTCTGAACTTGTGTTTGTGCTTTATTTTAGTCCTTGTGCTTAATGAAGATAATTATTGAGTGTTTATGGCTTCTAAACTTGTTGCTCATGATTTGGGAATTTGTTTAGGGTTTGCTCAACTAATTATGAATTTGTTAAATTAGTCGGTTTGGCCTTCCAATTAGCTTAGCATTATTGTGGGTTTCTATCAACATATGATTTTGAGATAGGAACCTAAACCGTTGGGGACTAGAATAGTGTGCTCTAATTCAATGATTTTGAGATTAGACTACATTGTAACTTTGGGGGAACTTGAGCTTAATGCCATCGATTGACCCGCGGCTTAGCTGATTGAGAAGTTTTGGTTAAATTGGTTAGGATTAGTAGACCTAGATTAGGTTGCTAATTAATTAAGTGTTCTCGTTGTTTAGCTATAAGTTCAAGGGTCGACAATCGGTAGTAAGGGGAGGACGGGTGCAAAGATCTATCCCAAGCTACAACTATCCTATTTTAGTTAGTTTAGTTTTATTGCTTTCCTTTATTTCTTCATTACCAAACCAAAACCCAAAAACCCCCAATTTACATTTATGCACTTTTATTTATCTTCTTGCACATTTACTAAGCTGATAATTGATTAGATAGTTACGAAGTCCCTGTGGATACGATCTTGTTGTACTACAATGATTGGGTTCGCTGCCCATAGTTAACAAGATAGTTTCACTACTATTTTGCACAACAATAAGCTCACTATTAATCACAAAAACATTCTATTAAGTGGTGAAATAGATTATGCACCAAGTAAAATGAAAGTGTATAAAGACCTTAAAACATCATTATTTCACCACTTATCACTGCTCCTCTCTTGATTGTTTCTGCCCCTTCCTCTGTTACTATTTCTTCCTTGTGAATTTCCTCTGCCTCTGTTTGCAGCATATCTACCATTGTTTGATGTGAAACTAGTAGCATTAGTTGTAGTAGTAGCATTAGCACTGATAGAACTTGTGAGTTGTTGGGCCTACTGATTTATTGTAACCTCAAATTGCATAAGTGTTGGAGTATGGAGGTGTTATTGAGATAGTCCTTAGATCGAACGAGTCTCCGTCCTTCCTGAAGATCGAGTGAGCTCTTAGATCGAATGGGTCTCTCTGTCCTTACCGAAAGATCGAAAGAGTCCATCCATTTGAATTCGTCAATTAGTTGTGAAATTCAAGGAGTAACGTCCATTAAACCACAACATTCATCAACTATCATCCTTGGGCCGAAATTCATGCAAAATGTAAGCAAAATCCAAATCCTTGACTTTCTAATAATTCAAGAGAGTCTGTCGGTCAGTTGCGAAAATTAAGGAGCAAGTACAGCAACTACATTGACTTTACAACGGTCATCAACGTTCAGACTTGGACCAAAATTCTCTCAACGTGGCAATAATCAGAAGACTTGGCTCCAGCTTCAGAAATTCAAGGAAAGAGTCGTTGGTTCCTGAAATTTCGCAACTAACTCTCTCCAACGTTCAGATCCTAACAACTTTATAAGAGACTGTCATTTTGTTTCTTATTACAGCTTTCCAGGGAGAATTATTCAGAGCATTTGTTTAGAGAAAGCTTCGCCTATTTTAAAGAGAGAAAGAGAGAGAGAGAGAAGTACTAGATTCGTTTGTGCATCAATAGAGTCATTCTAGGTAGGACCTAGTTTTCACTACACTTATCATTGAGCTGATCAAAGATTGTATTGGGTGAGTGAGTGAAAACCACGAAGTAGATCTCATCTACTGAGTGGACATTATAAGTTATTTTATTTTGACTAGGAAATAAAATAACTTATATTGTGTATCCTGCTGAGTTCGATTAAGTCTTTCCATCTTTCAAGTATGCCCTAAATTAGTTCGTTTGAGTCTTTTCACATTTCAAGTACGGGTAATTGCTTCCAGGCACTTGGTTCGACTAAGTGTTTCCACATCATCAGTGTTTCCGCATACTTAGCACGATTGAGTCAAACCATCTCACAGACTAACACCTTGAGTTGGTTTGAGTCAGCAGTCTGATCCTACATGTGGTATCAGAGCCTCATTTAGCTGACATTCCAATCAAGAAGACATGGCACATGACCAGACTCATTCCATGATTCCCGACAACGAGGTAATGAGATCTCATTTAGAGACAGACCTTTACCGTATATCTCCTATGGGTTTTATGACTTTGATTGCTAAAATGGCTTCTGAAACTAACTCTCTTAAAGCTGATCTTAACAGAAAAATCTCCGAGTTAAGTGAGGAACTTGAGATCTCAAAAATTCTTATGTATGCTCTGAGAGATGAAGCTGAGGAGCATAAGACTATTTCCTGCTCACTTAGATTGGATCTGCAAGACTCTCGGCGTCATGTTGACTCCCTTAAAAAGGAGCTCAACAAAACCAAGAGTCTTACTGAATCTAACCAAAGGGAACAAGAGGAGTCGCTCACTCAGATTGACTCTCTCAAAAATGATCTCACTGTTTTCGCTGACGAATGTTGTTCTTTACTGAATGAGTTAAATAGTTCAGAATCTCAAGTTATCTCTCTAAACACTTATGTTGAGCAACTCACTCGAAAACTGAAATAAAAGGAACATGCACTCTCTCTCAAACCAGTCAATTTCATCAAACAGGTCACTCCATCAAAATTGCCTGAATGGACCAACTCCAAAATCAAGGAAGTTAGTCATGATCGTGATGATCTTCGAAAGAAAATAGAAAAACTTTCTGAAGAGATTGTCAATCTACGATCTGGAGTTGGATCCACTCAATCCAAGCCCAAGTGGCATAAAGGCAAATTAGATATTCCAAAAAACATTTCCAAATCCAACAATAAACCCAATCGCCGACAACAAAAAGAACATTTTGATTCTTGGTGGAAAGGACAACAAAAATATGTTAACCTCCCTCCCACCAAGATTTGTGGTTATTGTGGATGTCTTGGACATCGAGATAGTGCCTGTGAAAAGCTTCACAAGGATATGTCATTTAATATCAAGCGACTCAATTTTATCCTTGAGGCACGAGAAAAAATGAAAAAATCTAGTTCAAAAAGGGGACCCAAGTATATTTGGGTTCCCAAAACTACCAAGTGATTTTTTTTTGCAGGTGGA
Organism: Limonium bicolor; assembly: GCA_023374045.1. Lineage (NCBI taxonomy): Eukaryota > Viridiplantae > Streptophyta > Magnoliopsida > Caryophyllales > Plumbaginaceae > Limonium > Limonium bicolor. The sequence goes on along the minus strand of CM041779.1, from coordinate 17,299,690 downwards.
AGTGAGTGTGGAGATGGACTATTTGTACTTGGACAGTGGGTGCTCCAGACACATGACTGGAGATCCCGACAAATTCAGCTCGCTTTCATCCTACAAAGGAGGTAAGGTTACCTTTGGTAACAACAATCAAGGTGAAATTGTGGGAGTTGGATCCGTCGGTAACCCCTTCAAATTTAAGGTAGATGGAGTCCATTTGGTCACTGGACTTCAACATAGTCTATTAAGCATTTTTCAAATTTGTGAAAGATTCAATTTAGTACTTTTCTCATCTGTCGATTGCAAAGTTTTTGATGAACGTACATGATCTCTAGAAGCCACGGGACGTAAAGAAGGAAATTTGTACAAGAAGTGTCTAAATGCCATCAATTCTGACGACCAAGTCTGTCTATGTGCTCGCTTTCAAGCAGAACCCAAACAGTCCCATCTCAAGGCGGTCAAGCGAATCTTTCAATACTTAAAAAGGAACCAGTCAACTTCATCTATGGTACCTTCGTTCCCCTATATTACTTTATCTGGTTTTAGTGATTCTGACTGGATAGATTCCCTCCATGATCGAAAGAGTACATCTAGCAATGCACGATTCCTTTGTCTATGCTTAGTCTCTTGGTCCTCTACACAACAAATTTTTGCTGAGATCAAATTGGTATTCTGTGATAACAATTGCGTATTTAAAATCTCTGGAAACCCAGTCCAACATTCGAGAACCAAACACATTGAAATATGTTTCCATTTCTTGAAGGACTGTGTTGAGAAAAAGCTAATTCAACTTGACTTTGTTCCAAAAGAGGATCAGCTAGCAGATATCTTTACCAAGTCTCTTTCTATCACCAGATTCAAGGCACTCCATTCAGCAATCAGAATGACTCAATCAACGTAAGACGGTAGTCTCTCTCCTCCCTTGGTTGTAATAATTAGTAGGTGTTGTTTGCATACTGTTTGAGTCAATCCGGGTTCTCATATTGATTGACTGTGTATAGTCTTTGTGTCCCTTAGCGATTTTCATTAAAAAAAACAAAAAAAAAGAGAGGACAAAGGCAAGGTACTTCGCTAACTTGTTTCTCCTGAACCAAAACGAACCTCGTCCACTCGGTTATTAAGCCTTTAAGGGTGATTCATCACCTAACTTCCTAAAGGTGCGAAACCTGGGAAAGTTGGCCCAAAGTTGTTACATGGGTGGAGAGAAAAGTCTGGGGGATGAAGACAGTCCCTGTGCGCTTAACTTGTTAAATATTAATGAATTGCAAATATAGCGCCATAAAGTCTTCAAAACTGTAATGCAATGCAACAGGGATCATTACAATTTATGAGTATGTGGCATTGAAAGGTATTGTGGAATATGACAATACTTCTTGTCCCTTGTCGTCCATGAGTATGTTTGCGTTATGGATACAGTCTATTTGTTTTTTAATGTACGGATTGACTTATACTATGTTGCACTATGTTGCAAACTTCCCTTCCTAATGACAGCAAAAAGAGGGAAGTAGTGAATCCCGACTCTTTACGAACGGGTTACTCTGGTTATGTTCTGGATTGACTTTGTCTCTGCGCGACTAGGTATTAGGTGAAGTTTGGATATTCTGTTTTGTTTTTTACTCTATTGGTACTAGATCATGTTGGTTGCAGTTTTTAGGCATATATTCCCTTTTTTCCAATCTCTCTTAGTAGGTTGTGGTTTGCCAAATTGTGCTCATCGATTCAGGGGGAACTTTAACAGAGTTACTCAATCTATGTTGTGATTAGGGGGAACTTGGACAGGGTCGGTTCCCCAAAAGTCTTTTTGTTCTTGTCTAATTTTGCAAATTGACTCATTCGGGATTCACAAAAATAGTTTTGTTATCATCAGCAACAAGGGGAAAATTGTTGGAGTATGGAGGTGTTGCTGAGATAGTCCTTAGATCGAACGAGTCTCCGTCCTTACTGAAGATCGAGTGAGCTCTTAGATCGAATGGGTCTCTCTGTCCTTAGATCGAGAGAGTCCATCCATGTGAATTCGTCAATCAGTTGCGAAATTCAAGGAGTAACGTCCACTAAACCACAACGTCATCAACTATCATCCTTGGGCCGAAATTCATGCAAAATGTAAGCAAAATCCAAAGCCTTGACTTTCTGATAATTCGAGAGAGTCTGTCGGTCAGTTGCAAAAATTAAGGAGCAAGTACAGCAACTACATTAACTTTACAACGGTCATCAACGTTCAGACTTGGACCGAAATTCTCTCAACGTGGCAATAATCATAAGACTTGGCTCCAGCTTCCGAAATTCAAGGAAAGAGTCGTTGGTTCCTAAAATTTCACAACAACTCTCTCCAACGTTCAGATCCTAACAACTTTATAAGAGACTTGTCATTTCGTTTCTTATTACAGCTTTCCAGAGAGAATCATTCAGAGCATTTGTTTAGAGAAAGCTTCACCTATTTTAGGGAGAGAAAGAAGAGAGAGAGAGAGAGAGAGAGAGAGAGAGAGAGAAGTACTAGATTCGTTTGTGCATATCGACAGAGTCATTCTAGGTAGGACCTAGTTTTCACTACACTTATCATTGAGCTAATAAGAGATTGTATTGGGTGAGTGAGTGAAAACCACAAAGTAGATCTTATCTACTGAGTGGACATTATAAGTTGTTTTATTTTGACCAGGAAATAAAATAACTTATATTGTGTATCCTGTTGGGTTCGATTAAGTCTTTCCATCTTTCAAGTATGCCCTAAATTAGTTCGTTTGAGTCTTTTCACATTTCAAGTACGGGTAATTGCTTCCGCGCACTTAGTTCGACTAAGTGTTTCCACATCATCAGTGTTTTCGCATACTTAGCACGATTGAGGCAAACCATCTCACAGTCTAACACCTTGAGTTGGTTTGAGTCAGCTGTCCGATCCTACAATAAGGTTACTCAAAATTTCAAAGGGAGCAAACTGATTTTTGGAAGACAAAATTATAGTAGTGATGGGATTATATTCTGGTGGGAGACCTCTCAAAAGAAAAGTTTGAAACTCGTTGTCTGACACTGTGTGTCCTACTCCTACAAGAGAATGAAATTCAAGACTCATGAAGCATTTTATTCAGAATACCATGGACTGATAAAATAAATAAGCATTAAAAGCATTCTAGGCTGAACACAAACATTAATGATAGAGGAAACTGAAACTCCCCTAATATCGTAGATTGAGGAAGGTTTCCTTCCTCACACTTAAGCTCGAACATTGGGGTAGTAGCTTTCCTCACACTTGCGTCCAAGCAAGTGTCCAGCCTTGAAGAAGATCAAACACCCTAATAAAAATTTCACCTGCACACACTCACAACTACCACAAAAGCGCTAAAAAGTGTTGCATTAAAAGCACGAACACCATTGTCACTTCTACATAAAAGAAAATCAAAAATAAAACCATAAACAAAAACAAAAACATAAATTCAACCATTGAGTTGCCTCCCAGTAAGTTGCCCGTCTTTATAGTCTTTGGTTAGACTCCTGCTTCGTTATCCTGGGTCAAAAATAAAAGTAGACAACAGCTTCGCTAGAAAGACGAAATAAGCAGTAATTAAAAGCAAACCACCTGGATCAAAACAAAGTGTTACGCTGGCAAATAGAATAAGAAAGTAAATACTCCACAAAACCTGGTGTTTGAGGAGGTATTGCTGGTAACGCTGCTCTATCAGAAGACCAGGTGTGAATGGCTCTTCTTCCTCAAATTCGAGGACATAAATGTCCTTCTCTTTTTATTGAGGCTTCTGAAGGCAAGGTGGGAGCTGCTGATGACTTGATGGTAGCGGTGTTCCCTCCTTATGTTCGAGGATACAAATGTCCTCTCCCAGTTGGTGAGGCTCCATGGGAAAATCCTCTACTAGCTCACAGACCGACTCAGACAAAATATGCTCAATCACTGGATAATCAGGTTGAGTCGAGGTTGGGGAAGGAGGACAATATAACTCTTCAGCATGTCGCTCAACTTCTTCATCAGACTCTTCTTCAGCTTCAGTAATAGTAGACTTAGATTAGTCTTCAACCATCAAAGTCTCTGCTTGAAATTGGTCCACTAGATTTGAATGACTTTGATTTTGGAGAAAATTTGTCTGCTCCTGTGCTAGCTGCTCTGCAAGCTGGCTCATCTGTCTCTCAAATTTTTGATTAATGACGGCCTGATCTGCAAACTTAGCATCAAATTTAGATTCAATTTCAGCAAATTTAGCATTAGTGGCTTTTCTTTGCTCCAGGAGCTCCTCCACAATACTCTCTATCCTGCTCGTATCCTCCTTATGAGGCTCCTGATAGGCGTAGAATTGCTCGTCCTCCATCTACATTATAGTCTGTTCACTTTCCCACCAACTGTGTCAACACTCTCCTCAACTCATCCATGTTATCCTCCGTCTTTGCCTATCAAAAACAAAAAGTAAAATAGAACTAAAAATAGAGAAGAAACACAAAAATAAAATTAAACTAAACAAAATAACAAAGAGAAACAAAATATAAGTAAAAAGAGAATTGCTGAAAATAAATAACAAATAAAGAAAATGAAAAAAAGAAAAAAACGAAAAATAAATAAAAAAATAATAAATAAAAATAGAAACAAAAATAAATATTAAAAACGAAAAAAATAATAATTAAACGTGCAACTAAAAAAAATCAAAAAAATATCAAAATCAAAATCGTAACTACGTACAACTTAGCAAAATCGAATTTCAACCAAAAGCAATCAAATTTGATCGTACTGAAAAAAATGCTAAAATATATAAAAACAAATATTAAACAAAATTAAAAGAAGGAAAAACTAGAATAAAATCTCAATCAAATAAATAAAAATGTTAATTAACCGTGCCAGAGGTCCCCGGCAACGGCGCCAAAAACTTGTAGCAGAAATATGTGATTATCTCTACCTGGGTAGTGTACCTATCGTTTTGCAGAATAGTGAATTAAGTGGGGGTTGTTGATCTCAGGGAACTCGTTCAATTAATTGACAATTTATTTACTAACTGGGAAACTAAACTAAGAAAACAGAAAATGTCACTTTTTCAGATTTGCCTAATTTAATAAAAAGAAAGACTCAACAAACTAGCATAAAATAATAGAACAGTAAAATAAACTAAATAAATGAATAAAGGTTAAAACTCTAAATATACGGAAGCGCCCCGGATTGTTCCGCAAACATTCACTTTCTAATCTATTAATAAACTCTTCTAATTCGGCAATAAACTCGGAAACTATAATTAATTCGTCAACGGCTAAGTCTAACGAATTCTAACCAGTTGCTAGAACTAGCAGCAGACTAATGCTCTAATCTGGACACAACTAATCGCATAAAGAACAGTTTCTATTGGAAACCGATTAACCTATAGTTAGGATCATGCTTCTAGTCGTTAATCATGTTTAACTTCCTATGTCTTGTTATCTATCTCAGCTCTCGCGTGTTAATTAGAAAATTACAAAGATTGCTTTAATAATTAGCTAGAGAATTAAAGCGCATGAAGAATTGGAATTAAACTACTGCATTAATGAACTAGTAAGAGATTACAAAATAAATATAAAGATCCGGTTTGCTACCCCTGGGGAGCTAAACTAACTACTCAAACATGACTCTAAAAATAACAAAAAGAACAGAGAACGACATTAAACAAAATAAGAGAAAGGGAAGAGAAAACTCAAGTTAGCAAGTTGACTCTGGATCTCCGCTCCGTCTTCGTCTTCACGTCAATCCTCTGTCAGAAGTGTGCTATGATACTAACAATGGTGAATTTATGTGGTGTTGGGAGGAGAGAGAGGAGGCCGCAGCCTCTGTTAGAGGCGCGAGCAGCAGCGGTGTCGAATGTCCATTTAGTCTCATGAATGAGATTATATATACACCTCACTAATAACCCTAATTAGCCGCCCTCGCTTTTATTTTTATCTCTAATTCAATGTGAACGTATAGCCACGAGTCAGTGGCGGAGGCAGTATGGGAGCTTGGCGGTACAACCACCCCCCCCCCACTATTATATTTTCTATTTGTATATTATATAGGCCTTGTAGCATGTAGACCCCCCCCCCCCCCCCAACTAATAATGGCAACTAGTATACCAAGACTCAATTTTCTTTTTTCTAATCCTTTCCTGCATTTGCACAGCACCATTTGCATACTTCTCTTTGTATAAACAAAAAACAAAATAAAAATATAGGAGGTAATCATTACACATTTTAGGTACTAATATTAAAAAATGGACTATCATTCTTATTCGTGGACTATCATATTTTAATCTAGTAAATCTTCTTCTTGAAGCTTCAATGATAGAGAGACCTCGCCACTGCATATTATTTTGCCACTTCTTAATCATACTCCCTCCGTCCTGAATTGACGTCCAGTTTACTATTTGGATATGTTGTTTGACTTCAATATTTAATATATAAGATAAAATAATTTTAAAAATTTAAGTTTCGCATATGATTCCTTACATGATAAACTATATATTACAAATTTTAGTTTTATAAAATTATTTTATCTTATATGCTTAATATTGAAGTGGAAAAAAACAATAAAATTCAGAAGGCAAAAAAAAAAAAAACGGTGTTTTCAGGACGGGGGAGTATCTCATATTAGCAACACTTGATTTACTCTCTTCTTTAGTATAGACATTGATCACATGTCTGAATGAGATACATATTTTGTGATTTTTGAAATACAAACTTATTGTAGGATAATTGTTGACAAAATCTTGATATCACAAGGAGCTATTTTGTCTAAAAAATTTAAAAGACACAATACTAAAAAAGTCTCACCCCCTAACATTATTTTCCGGCTTCGCCCGTGACACGAGTGACTAGTCGTGAGTGCATGTGGTTTATGTGCACATGATGACATTGGTGTGTAAGAGGTAAATCGTGAACATGATGCAGCCATGTTGATATACTGAATCAATCGTGCATGTGATATTATATATATAATCGTTGTATTGTAATTTTCCTGCATCTCGCACATAAAATGGATCAGTTCATATCAGAACATAAATCTAAAGAAAAGTATATAATAAGTCAGAAATATGATATGAATTGTTATAAAAATTGGAAGAATTATAATCCTAAAAATAGATATATTTTGCACTTGTCAAACCAAATACAAAACATTAGTAAAATAAATGATGGGCTAATGACTAGTAAAGAGAAGTGGCCCAACGGGGCCAAACCGACCTATACTTTTTTACTGCGTCTAGCTAGTCTTTCCTCACTTGGGCCCGACACCTCATCTTCTCGGTCTATTTCTTCCAAGGCAACGTTAAATTGGAGGATTTATTCTAACAAACAATAATTACACTTATGATTTAATTGACCCACCGAAGAAGAATAAGAGTATATGGTGATTTTGGCATGAAATAGTGTATAGTGGCCACTTGAAATGTATGGAGGAGATGATGTCCTGGTGGGTGACGTCAAAATCCAGATTTGTTAACCACTTCACTTGATAGATATGGGTCTAGGCGTCTCTATTTCTCGACTTCACTCGGGTGTTAATGAAGTTGTCTTGCAACTAGGAATGAGGGAATAAAGTAGAACCATTTCTCCAAGCAGTACAACCACCATTATTAATTTCCAACCATGCTTTGAACAAGACCTTCCGAGAGCTGAGGAAAAGTGTTCATTTGACTCTTGCCCTTGCTAGTCACAGTGACAAGGGTCGGGAACGAGGGGTAAATACTGGGAGTATCAAAGGTTAGAGGGATATGTGACATGTGAGTGTCTAACATTGAAGAGAGCGATCTAAGACTTTATAGACAACTGACTTTTTTATTTGTCTCCGGAATGTTATCCTGTTCCCAAAAATGAGTTCACAATAAGGAAGATTCAATTCCCACAAGCATTGGTTAGTTTAGTAATGTAGTTGTTTTCTATTTCAATACAGCCGTAAGATGTAGATTTAAAAAAAAAAACATATGATAGTAGTAGTAGAAGGGTTGCACTACATCATCTCTTCTCTGATTTGCGTATGTGTCTATCTCTATACTTAAAGAGTATATATGAATGAAGAGGTTTCGCCATTCCTCTCATCCAACCACCATGCCTCCACCACCTTCCCTAGTTTCGCAACCTCCTAGCTCCACTGCAGACACATTTCTTTCCATTGCAACCGCATCCTCTCCCTCCCCCTAAATCTCACTTACTCATCGCCTATCATCAACAAAAATGACCATAGAAATCATCAATCCTGATCGAAAATCAACTCCAGGTGCGACCGTGTTCATAGACAACATCAACCCAGCCACCAAGCCTGGCACCATTTGGAAGCTTTTTGATAAGTGTGGGCAGATAATCGGGCTCCGCCTACCCAAGGCTCCGAGAATACGCACAAAAACAAGATATGGGTTTGTCGAATACAAACTAAAGTCAGAGGCGAATGAAGCGATTCTTGAATCAAATGGTAAGATAGTAGATGGAAGCAAGCTCCAAACCTAAACAGCTTTTTACTGGAGGTCTTCCCCAGGAGCTCCACCTCAAAGCTGGACATTAAAACCTCAGTCTTCCCAAGCGGACCCAGGCCACCAGGGTCCTTCTTCACTGCCACCAGTGCAAAGCCCCCCTCAACCGCCAAATACAGCAACACCCCCCAGGGCAACCTCTCGGCCAGCAGGTATGCTAAGTCTCGATTCTTCTAATACCATGAATGAAAGGTTGGCTAGAGGTGCGATACTTATTACACCCGCACGCACCGAGCGAAAATTCATTTTCAGTAATCTGGGGGGATGGAAAGGTGAGATTGAAGAGATTTTTTGTTTAGCAAGTTCAAAATTCTGCATAATCTTCAAGAATTACTCCAAGACAGAAAGCTTTATTTTATCGGATATTGGAGTTGATCTAGGATGGGTTAAGAAGGCTTGGCATCCCACCGATCAAATAACAACAAGATGTACCAACGTAGTTATAATAGGTATCCCCCTCTTAGCATGGGCAGAGGCCACTATCCATTGCATCCTCAGGCATCTGGGTTCAGTGATATCGATAGAAAATGACATGCAAAAGATGCCAAGATACCCCAAAGCTTACGTGCAACTAGAGACTCATAAAATGGCTATAATCAACGAAGAAATTGACGTTGATGTTGAAGGAATAATATGCTCAGTTGGTATCATCGAGTTTTGGTCGGAGGAGGTTGGCCAACACCAGGGGCGGAGCTAGCTTTCAAAACTTGAGGGGGCCATATAAAAATATTAGAGGGGTCATATTACATAATATACTATATTATATACATTTTTCTATTAATTTTTTTATTTGGGGGGCCTAGCCCACCCAATCTTACCCATAGCTCCGCCACTGGCCAACACCGACAGGAGGAGGACACAGTACCATCGCCGCAGACGGTGGCAAAAAACCCGGGTGACGAAGCGTTGAGAAATTTTGAAACGGCACACATGCAGGTGCAAAAGGCACCTATCTCGTGTACCATGTCGTCTTCTGATAGGTGCATTAATGAAAAAGGGCGAAAGGAAATATCATTCCCCAATGCTACTGTGTACGTGTCTAGGAATTATGAGAGTGGCATTCATGTTATGCGGAATAGGGTGCCGACACACTCCACTGACGTAACGGCTGAATTGATCCCGTGGCAGTATCAACCCCTTGGCCCCTCCCAATTATTGCAGAACAAATTGATGAATATAGTGGCCGGCGAAAGAAGCCACGGGATATGGGAAGTTTCCAACGTAATTAAAAAAGCCTGGGACTACTTTACTTTAATGGTGTGGTTTGGTAAGGTCCAGGAAATTGGAACTCACTTTGGCTTAATTAATGATTTGTTTGTTCGGGATGTGAGGGGTCCCCGCAATTATAACCCATGCAGATTGGTGGAAAGTGCAAGTGCTCAAAACTGGGTTGGGCCTCTCGAGACCACGTCAAGCCAAACTGTCGGGATCCGAACCGCAGCAGGTAGGAACCCCATCAGACTTCGAGGTCGCGAAGCAGTCGGCTGGCATTGGGCTGTCTGTAATCCCAAATAGAGGTACGCCCACTCCTGTCAAAGGAAACACACTGAAGGCGATCAATCTGGAAGTTGTTCTAACACTAGAAAGCCAGAAAGAACAAAAATCACCTGATCATCCGCCCCATAAACCGCTGCACCTACGCAGGAAAGGAATCAATAGAAGGCAAAAAATCTCAGCTGAGGCTAGAAAGTGTTTTAAGTATGGCTAGAGACTGAGAATTACCACGCCTTTTCCTGCCAAGTCATTAGTAAATATTGACAGAATCCTGAAAAATCAATATAAGGGTAGAAAGAAGAGCAAAACTGGCCCAGGGAATTGCACCACGCACCAGCAGAAGAACAAGTAAAGCAGAAACTTGTCCAAAAACAATAAACGAAGTTTCAAGGACATAGGCCCACTTCTGCTTGGCCTAAAGTTTCTGCAACTACTGGCCATCCGACGTGATTATGTGTATGAGAAGGTACCAAGCAACAGAAGATTCCAATAGAGAAACTAATCGGTGCAGATAAAGATCATGAAGGAATTTAATTTTGTAGAAACAATTGAGCTCCTTGTCTCTGTTTTTAATTGTACACTTTTTAGTTTGGATTTTGTAAGCCACTTGGCACCCTGGCAAGGATAATTCCTTTGTTGTAAAACCAGATTACTAGTTAAATCTTGCTACATTCGTAGCCCCCTGATAAAAAAAAAACTACATCATCTCTTCTCTACTTTTGTTTTTGTGAAAGAGCAAGAAATAAAAATAAATAAATAATAAATAAAACAAATAAATCACGGAATAAGGAAGATATTCGTTCATGGTTAAAAGACCTTAAAATACAATTATATGTAGCTACATATACAATGGTACAATTTTATATACTAAAAGTACAGTTATTATAGACTTACAGAACAATTTAACGAATAAGTATGTACATTAAGTATAAATTTAGCATCATATTTTAAAGTGTACATTTATATATAAGTACAGTTCTTATGAACCAAAAGTACAACTTTTATTAAATAAAAGTGTATGTATGATTCTAACCAAGAATTTAAGTTACCCAATCTATTTCTTTTTTAACTCTATAATTCTACGAGTCACAAATTCAAGGCTACGCCATAATATAACTAGATTACCACATACATTACATGTACTTAATTGTACTTTTAATATATACAAAGTGTACGACCCGAGCCAAAAAGATGATAGGTTGAAGAAAGCATTTTTAAAGTTCTATATGATCTTGTATGAGCTTACGCCCCAAGTAGACAAGCATTCACGGACACATCCAATCGTCATTAAGGGGCTACTTCTCTTCCAGGACTTTATAGGGGTTGATTATCATCAGCCGCTACTAGTGGCAGCGTTTCCTTTTATCTATGAGGGTTTAAATAATTCACGATCACATCAACGTTTTGTACATGGGCAGCACCGTGAACGGAGCCTAGCTGAGGCTAAACAAACAAATGTCTCACAAAAATTCGATACTAACGGCACCTCCTTCACAACCATTAATTTATTTATTTTTTATATGGCATTGATATTTTAATTTTTGACATCTCATTGATTCAGAGGGTGCGAGGGATTTTTTATTTTTCACAACCATAAAGTTGAATGAAGGAAAGATTGACGAGTCCAAGATTGGGCATTATACATCCAATGTTAGGCCCTGGTAAAGACGCGATTCGCCCACTTGCCTACTGATCCAGAGTTACAGCTAACATAAATAATAACAGGGGTAGACCCTACTATTCAGAGGGTGACATATCACAACCAGGGAAATCACATTGGTTGAGTGCTTTTCAGCAGCATGTTCATAAGGTCGAATTACACAACACTTCATAAATCTGTCGATACATTTGTCACAACACCCATTTACTGCTCTTCATCACTATCATTGCCAAAAACAGATGCCATTGCTACCTTTGGCTTCTTTGAGACGCTTCCCAATGAAATCTACAACAAAAAATGGTGAAAATATCATTAAGGCAAGACCTGAGCAGACAACGATATTATTTATGTCAGCCTACGCGAAAAGAATTAACTTCAGCAGCGTAGCACTACCCATCAAATTGGCACACCTAAACCATGCTCTAGCTGTCAAGGGTTGATTAACTTGGCCACTTGGTTAAATATATACATATACCTTGGACTTTGATGCACCGCCTCCTTTGGCAGAAAATCCGAACTTCAAAGATTTCCTCTGGTCTCCTTCAACAAGAGCAGTGGCACTTCTAGATGCATGACATGAGGGAAGGCTTCCACCAGATTCATCTTTCTCTTGTAGTAGTTGTTTGTGAGCATCAGCCCTGGATAGCAAAGTCTTAGGTCAACGACTACTTCAAGAAAGTACGTTCACGTAAGTTAGAACGATACAGTGATGAGAAGAAATGCAAAACTTGAGCTTACCTCTGGGCAAACTTAGCCATCTCTCTCTCTTGGCGATGTTGTTCACGTCTCAGCCTGTCATCCCGGCTACTACTACCATGCATTTCTCTCATCTCCTTAAATCTCTGGGAGAAAAGACAAGTAAGAGAGGATTCTAAGCAATCTGCAATATGCATCAAGCAAACAAGTCCAACAACAATGAAGTAACATCAAGAGTTTACCTTCCTGTGGTTGTGATCATATGAACTCAAGTGAGCCTCAAACTCCATAGCCAGTTTGTACTGTTTATTGCACAGTTCGCATAAGAACACTTTACGTATTTCTTTGACCTCTGTTTGGATTTTCTGTTCTCGTTCTGCCATCACCTGGATTTTTCATAATGTGCAGGAAGGAGGGCAGTAGAAGCCACCAAGGTAATAAAAACTTGCACGAGAAATTTCTCAACATCTTCCCAAGTTGGTATACCATTCCCCTCTTAAAGACATGCATACATGGTATATGCTGCCTTCTGCTATTAAATATGGGTTTCAGAGAAAAATAAAATATCAACCTCTCCATATATTTTATATGACTCCTTTCAAGTTCTAGACTACCCAGTAATAAAAAGATCCCAATTGGCATACCTCTCTCTTTTTTGCAAGTTCTTCGGTTTCTTCCACCTCAATATCAAGCTTTCTTCGTTGGATATTCTCTCCTGAGGTATAATAATCTTCTTCTTCCTGTTTACCAACACCAAGTTTCGCATCTCTTATCCCAGATTTTATAGGCTCAACTATTCCTGCAAAGCACAGATTTTAGAGTAGCCAAAATGCGAATGACTTATGCCCATAATAACAAACATGAACTGAAAATTTAACTCTCTAAAACATTCATCTTGCAAAACATGTGATACAAACAAAAATACAGAATGAAATTCAATAACTTCACAATCATATTCTTAATTGGTAAAACAATGTGAATAGTAATATTTACCCTGCTCATCCTTTCCAAGTCCCTTTCCTTTCCATCCCATTTTTTGAAGAAGTTTGAATCCTACATTCGATGATGACAATTGGGTGTCCATGGATGCTTGCTCCACATTTTCTAAATCAACGTTCTCTGTAGGGCGGTGGTTGATAGGCAGACTGAATTCCTCCATAAAATCATCATCATTTAATATATCTGAATGACCCTGCAATATTAACAGATGTATAAGCAAGTTAATCACGAATAAGTTTTCACCTGGTAGAATAAGTTGCAGAACAATAATAAAATATAAAATGAAATAGCACAAGAAACTGGGCACAAAATGAAGATCCTATATGGACATATGTTGGAAGATAACATCTAGAATTAACTATTTTGAAAAGAAGGAATGGCAAGGAATTCTTACATGATTCACTAGTTGAGGCGATGACTCAGGAACACTTATTTTACACCATTAGTACCAACTGCTTAATATGTTCTAATCTCCATACACCCGCCAGCAATGAGGGTGATTAAATCAGCTAACTACTCTAGAAGAGGGTGATTACCCTAACCAACTTTCCAGCCATAATAGAAGGTGGAAATTGATACAACCACCATTGTCATCAGTGTTTTAGTAAGGGGACGTTTAGTAATAGTTTCAGGGTTTAAGTTTTACCACCACAGAGACTACTTACGAAGGGGGGCTTAGCATTCTACGATCATTCAGTCACTTGCTGAAGAAAAAAATAGGCCTTCAGAGAGGATGAGTGGGATAAATAGGTTGTTACCTATAAATGGTATCAAAGTTTGAGAGGGAAAGATGGGCTGTTACCCCAAGTTGTTAAATGTGAGATGCACATTGATGGGAACAAGTCTGATGCGTGATACACCAATGCCCTGGCATCACGGGAATAATGCACAGAGTTGCAAAATAACTATTTAAACATCAAGATTAAACATAAACTTTACATAAGCTAGCATAATTCAGAAACTTCTCTGAGTAAAACACATGTACCTAAGTGGTCATATGCTCGAGATAAATACAAAGGCATGAGGTTAAAATCATCACATCCCTAACAATTTCACACACACACTATAACATAAAAGCTGGTTCAGTAGCATACCTGTTCTGTTACTACAAAGCAGGAATACCCATTTTAAACTTTCCGTCCCAGATGCATCTGATGCGAGATGCAATTGCCTAATGTGCGCATCAAATCGCATCATAGACAGCACCTGGTATCGAGCATCAGATGCATTCAGCAGGTCACATCAACCACAACACTAGCATGATGTACGTGTTTGGTGACTTGGCTGTTACTTATCAATAGTATCAGAGCAACACTCCTAGGCAAGGAAGTTGGGCAAGATTTCCAATCAAGTCTTAACCTGAAACAAAAAAGATCCAGCGATAGAGGATCTATACGGCACCTTTGAGCCACCGCACTTAGACAGAGAAAATCCTCTAAGTAGGCAGCACAAGGTCGAGGGGTATTTCACCATCAACGAAAGTGACAATACTTTCCAGTTTCAAGCAGTAGCCGAGTGCTTGGATGGAGAAGCCTCCAATAGTTTGAATGGATCTAGATCAACTTTGAAAAGCTTTTGGGAACAGATCTCCAGAATCAGCTCATCGAAAGATGTGGGAACCCAAAAGGACGAGATCAATTCGAGATAGAAAGCAACACAAAAGGGAAAGTAAAGATTGTGGAATTAAAACAAAAGAACTGACAAATTCAATCGATTTGAACTCAGAAATTCTAGAGGGAGCAATTGAGATGAAGGATTCGATACCTTCAATCGTCATGAAAGAAGCAACAATTTAGACGCCAAAAGAAAGAAGGATGATGGGAAGGAAGGTGAACATGAGGAAGGGTAGCCTGCGAAACCAATCGAAGAAATTCCTCTTTGGCAAGGGATCAATCAAGCCGCATTTTGAGAGTCCAGCAAGAGAAGGAAGCTCAGCAACATCAATGTGTTAAAGAAGGTGAAGCAGATCAAAAGGAAGAAGAGGACATTGGGCATACTTGGTAACCGATTCAAAGGATTTAGGGTTTGGAAATTACCTAACTTGACTTCTTCATGCCTAAACTCGATGACATCTTCTACCCCCCAAATCCTCTGGCCGTGCACAAGCCACCACAAGGTCATCATACTCCTCTTGGCGAGTTCGGAGATACTCAACCATCATCCACCAGCCATCCACCTTGCGAAAGAGGAAGAAGGTCACGAGAAAGTTCGGAGATAGGAAGATGTTGCTTGCTGTAGGTACTTATCGTGAGTTTGAAGAAAAATCTGGTCAAAGTCAGCATTGGGCGGGTTAAGATTGTTGACCTTGATTTCTACTAACCGAACAGTTCCTTTGGGGGAGAAATTAGGAACAAGCAGAAGAGAGAAAATGCTATCCCTAATTTGACCCCAATCTCAAGTCTTTTCCCCCAAAATCAACAGCATGGTATACCCATCTTGGACAGGGTCAGCCTCGCCTAAATATCCGGTGACCGTCCATCGATTACCCATCGTTAAACTGTAGCGCCAGAGATTGCAGGGTCTCTGCTTCGAAGGTGCAAAACAAGGCCACCCAGGCCATCATCACACAACAAGAGAACTTTTAAACGTACTGACAGACGTCATTGGCAGAGAAAGGACATTCAAAGAGGGAATTCTGGGACAATGTGTGGACCACAGTATACTCAATTATGGTGGGGATGGGTAATTCAACTTCCAAGCAATCACCAATATTCTATCACAGCCATTGGTTAGGGATCTATTGTCAAGAAATTTGGGAACAACAAGAGAATTGTTTGCTGAAATGTTTCGAAACAATGATCAGTCTTGAAATGCGTTGGGTGCAAGCTTAAGAGGACTTTGACCCAAGGCATTCCTTCAGTTGCTTACCCTGAGCTCAGTTAAGTTCTGAAGCTGATTGTGAAACCGGTTAAGACACTTCGTTACAGAAACAGAGAAGGGAAGGAAAGTGTGGTGCCTTAAACTCTTCAATTTCTGCAAAGCACTCTAGCTACAACGAAAAAAAAAAAAAACCTTCCCCGCCTTGAGACTACTTTAGTAAGTGTTTAGGGGGCACTTTAGTAATTGTTTAGGAGTTTTAGTTTTACCGCTTTGTAGACTACTTAAGAAGGCCGGTTTAAACTGGGTTAAGAGAAAATTAGGCCTCAATACTTGAGATAGCGTTTAAGAACGATACTTGAAATTGCCCTGGATCCTTATCCTAGACTAGAGAGCATTGTAAATACTTAATCGACCGTACTCTGTCCACAGCTCATCTAACATGAAACTAGAGGACGCAATGGGCAATTGTTCTTACTGAGCTACATTTCCTCTTGCTATAACATCGAACTAACACTGGTTTTACCTCTTCTCTTTGGTGTGACTGTCTGCCCCATCCGCTTGTCTCTGCAGCGGCACTGCTCCTTCTATAGCTCATTATTTGCGTCCCTGTCCCTGGGACACAAGATATCAAACAATTGTCATTGAATTGCATCCAAACTCCCAAATATTAGAGATACAACTGCTTCGACTTCATTCAGTAAACTACGACCAGAAACGAAGTTATGATAGCACTGTTCAAAAATCCGAAACAAGGTAGAGAGAGTTTCAATTCAAATGAAACAAGGGAATTTTAAGGTCTCATGGAGACAGAGCTCAATACAGGCAACATGAATAGTTAGTCAAAATAAGCAAGAGTTAACCTGAAGTCTCCAGACTGACAACCCGCTTAAGGAGGGAGAATACCCAGAGTAGAATAGAGAATGGACTGCTGAATCTCATGAAACCAACTAAACAAGAGCAGGCAAAGACTTAGCTTTCTCAAACGAATCTATAGTGAAAAAATGTTCGAGGAAGCAAAACTGACTAACTATAAGCAGCAAGCGTGGACACGACAAATATCCAAGTCGATCCAATCACGAAATAGCAAAACACCTGATTTTGCTGCTTCTAGGGTTCAGATAATCTGTAGTACTGATGAAAATTGAAGCTGCAACCAAAGAATATGTAGTTTAGGAATTAAAACCTAAATTAGTACCACATAGAGGCGCCAAAATTGCCCGGATCCTCTGTCTGTTTCCGCTTACGTTCGAGTTTCGGCGTTTCAACGCTAGTGAGTTGTTTAGGGCTCTAATTATCGATCTCTGATATTGTAGTTGATAGTCCACGTTTCGACCGTACTGGTTTCATGATTTGAGATTAATAATTATTATTTAGTTTTATTTATGAGATTAGTTTTGAAGAAGTTATGTGGCGGGGAGCATGCTTAACAGTAGTTACCAAATTAAATTGATCCAAAAGAATTATTAAAAAAAACAACAATAGTTGGATAATGTGGTAGTATAGTAAAAGAAAAATAGATTATAATGCCACTGGAACTTGAAGTCGACCATAATAAAGCATAGGGTATGAAACTGTGTCAGCAGTGAGCAGACGCCAGACAGGTAACACAAGATAAAATAGAATTAATCAAGTAATCAACCGGCTGTTTAAAACTGGCTATTTTTAATTTATGCTTCGGGAAACTAGAACATCTTAAACATGTTAATAGGAGAGTTCACCAAATGAAGCAACAATTCATCAATACACCACTAGAAATTATTACAGAGAGATCAAATAGAAATCAAATAAAACAGAACATCAAACTAGAACATCTCAGAACTTTCCCCTGAATCAACTAGACTCCCCAACTCCAGCCACTCACTTTTCTATCTTTATTTCTCCACAGTATGATTTTGACCCTAAAAACAGAAATGCTCAACTAACAAGTTAGGTATGCCATTTGCCTTTTTCATGACCATCATTAAGCTAATACCTTGACTAGAACAAGAATCAACTGCCGGTGCAACAAATCCAATTACCGAAGTAAAAAAAGAAATCAAATAGAACAGAAGATAAGAGAAGATAAGTTCGAGTCTTACCGGTTCTGAAATTCCAGTCCCGTCGTTAATCTGCTGTGCAGTGCTAGCTAGAAATTTGAGCGGTTCCACAGGAGTTCCTTGTTAGTTGTTACAGAGGCGCGGAATAAATCATGGTGTAGTTCCTTGTTACACAGGAGTTCCGCAGGAGTTCCTAGTTACAGAGGAGCAGAAATTTGAGCGGTTCAACTACCGGTGTAGTGCTTCTCATGTCATGGTGCAACAAAATAAATCAAATAGAACAGAGATAACTAAAGGGAGTTCGAGTATTACCGGCTCTGGACTGGAGTTCCTTCAGAGGTGCAGACAGCCGGGAATCGGGAACAGAGGAAGATGAGCGACACCGGTGACAAAAACAAAATGGAGACTGGCGTTCCTTCCTTGCTTGTTACAACGAGAGTCGAGAAGAGTCGAGACTACTCCAGTCTCCAGGGCAGAGTTCAGTCGAAGATGACGAGTCAGGGAAAAGGTCCTGAAAAGTAAAACAATATACTGTTATTAATTCTACTATAGATTACTATGATATGTATAGTATATAAATAAAGTGATATCTCAATTAGTTAAATACATGGAGTCTAGCTAAGCTAATGCAACTAATGATCATGGGTAACCAACCAATTAATAATTAATACTACCACATTTGGTACTTTCAGTTTTCTACTTTTTTACTTCTACTATAGACTTATAGTTATAATCAAACTCTGCCACAACCAGCTAGCTTTGCAGAGAATACTTTCAGTTTTAGCACACATCCAACAAAGGGAGATTCCACTAGTAGATTCCATCTACAGCAAAAAGAAATTAAGAAATCACAACAGATATTAGAGATGGAGAACTAGAGTGGAGAGTAGGCTGCTGCATGATCTTGTTTGTTGCAGTAGATTTCTGCTATTAAATCTGATTTCCACCAATCACAACAGATATTAAAGCTTAATGAATCAGACACACTAGTATATATATAATAAAAGTAAAACCCAGCTTTCAAGTGAGTTTCAGTAACACTTCAGAAAGTAATAGATACTGAAATTTTAATTGTAATATAAAAATATATGCATACAATAAATTCAGAGCTTGTTTGGGTTAATAACCTAATTAAAATTCTAGTGATTCAAAACAATAATGTTCCAAAAAGTGACCTGAACACAAATAAAAAAACTGTTAACACAAAGCTAATCATAATGTGATTATAGATAAACCTTAACTTCCAATTTCCACACAATCACAACCATCACAAACCTTAACTTCCAAAATCCCAAACCACTTAAAATAGAGCCCTAAATTCGAACACAACAATAACCCTAAGTTAATCTGAATTTTGAGACCTCCAAAACAGAAAAACCTTAGATTTTCGAACACAAAATCAGGAACAAACCAAATTAACAACTACTCATACTTAGAGGTTAAATTATAACCTTTCAAACTTCTACGGGTGGGTTTTTAACTCCCCAAACTCTCGGTTCTGTTTGAAACAAAAGGACATGTTAGGGCTTGCATCAGATCCGGAAAATTTGTTGCAGATAAGGGTTAAATGTTAAGAGAATTTAATCGAATTCACTTACCCAAACCGGCTAGGGTTCTCTCGGTTTTTCCTCAAGTTTGTCAAATCTTGACAAGGAAACCGAAGTTTCTGTTCCGTTTCCATATACGAGACAAAGAAAAGAATGAAGAGAAGTAAGATTGAGCAAATGAAGGAACTCGGAGAAGAAAACCGAAAAAAAAACCCCACTCTTACCTCTTTGTTCCGATTCAAACTAGAAGAGAAGACCACCACCGTTTTTTTTCAGATTTTGGTTCCCAAACTTGCAAAGGAAAAAGGGAACAAAGAGGAGTAAGTCAGATTCGAATTTATTTTCGAAACCACTAACATAAATCACAAGGGAGCAGATCTTACCTCTGTTTGAACTTTGAACTGAAATCTGGCGTGGGACAAGAAGAGAGTGCAAGAGAATGTGTTCCTTGTTCGTCGGCGTGAAGGAATCAGCAAGGGGAGGAAGAGCTGGGTCGGGGCTTGTTCGTCGGCGTGAAGGAATCAGCAAGGGGAGGAAGATATGGGTCGGGACTCGGGACGGGACTATTGGAGGAGAAGAGAGTTACTAACCCTAAGTTCTTAATAATCAACCGTAAACTAAACAAACTACAAAGTGAACTATGTGTTTAGTCATAGAATATTTTGGTTATACGGTTAACCGAATAGTGACCGTGTCAAAACCGAAAACCGAACCGAATTACTATTCAGTTAACCGTATATCGAAATATAAAATACGGTTACTTCGGTCAAAAATAACCGAAAAAATAACGGTTTTTGGTCAAAACCGAATTAACCGAACCTAATGGACACCCCTATTATAGAGTGTTTGTTTTTTCATTCAGATTTTTAGTTTTTATAATCATTTTAATAAAAATACAATCAAATTTTTAAATTTCACAGTCACAACATATAATAAGTATTCTAGTGTTCGCAATCATTAAAAAATGGGTATATACATACCTTAGGTACTTTGTCTCTCTCCATGCTCTCATTTCGCATGAAAAAATCACATTCCAAAACCTCTCAACCACTCTCTTTCGGCCGAACTTCATTTTCTACATTTAAGGTAACATTTTTCACTCATCTTTCATTGTTTTATTATTGTATGATTAGGATTAGTTTTAGTACTAATTTACATTAATCAGAATTAAAATCGAGCTTTAAAAAAAACTGGAACACGCATGATTCGTCCGTAAAACGGACAAGCAGCGTCGTGTTCGTTTCATATCGTTCGTTAATACAGGTCTGTTTTGCGGACGAGTCAAGACCATTCGTTTTGCGGATGTTATGATTTTGTCTGTTACGCACCACATAACTTATCATCCGTTGTGGATGTTCTTTGTACTGGTCCGTCAGACCAGTTAAAACGGACCGTTTTGACATATTTCATTGTTTTGATGTCTTTTTTACAGATGAACCGAAAGGACAAACAAAAAGCGGTGGCTGATTGTTCTACTTCGAAGGCCAAAAGAAAGAAGGTGACATGATCTGCGAGGCAGCAAATGGAGGCGGAGAGGCGGTCCAAGAGCATTGTAGACCAGCTATCAGCATCACGGTCACTTGTTGTCTCATCTCCTCACCCTGCTACTGCTTCTCGTTTGTCTCCTGTTCATTGGGCGTTTGCGTCACCGAGGAGGCGGTTTGTATCTGATGGTGACGACGACAACACTGATGATGATGATGATGTGGACTAGCAGACAGTCAGACATCAGTTAGCCCTTCCTACTGCACCTGCTACCGGTCGAGGAGAAGCACCAGCTAAGGGTCGGATACCCACCGATTGGTTCATCACTACAGAGTCCGTCCCGATTGCCAGTGGTCCTTCAGATGCATGCTGGCATGCTAGGAAGCTTTGATGGACATGTTGCACTTGATGTGTGGCAAGCAGTGGTATGTATCTCTAACTTTTGTTCTTTAATGTTATTAACCTAAGTGTGTAGGCTTATGAAAACATTAGATTGTACATAAAAAAAAACTTATAGAATCGATATATCTCTAGGATCGTGGATGTTTGACATTTGTATCTAGAGGTCCTTTACTGGAAAAGTGGCATGCTGAGTCTCAACATGTGTCCGAACTTGCAAGCCCGACACATGTCCGAACTTCTTTGTTTTGAGTCTCGACATGCGTCCAGACTTGTAAGCCCGAACACCCCTTTGATTTTGACTAAAATTTTCATTTGACTTCCGTTTTGACTTCTGTTTGCAGGGTTATGATCCCCCTAAGTGTGTATAAGCTAGTTTGACATGTTTAGTGTGATTTACATGTCTTTCCATTCTGAAAGTGTTCGTTCTGTTTATGATCTTTGAACTTGTAACACCCCATATTGTACCCCTAAAATATAGTACAAGGAACTAGGAAGATAATGGTGCAAACGAATCAAAAAATGGATGTGTAACGAGTCTTAAAACATCAATTTTAGGTGAGTCCGACCTTATGTCTGAACATTCATGTTCGGACAAGGTCTGAGATTCAAAAGCGCTTGTCCAAACTTATGTCTGAACATTGAAGTTTGACGACTAGTCCTGTCCAGTTGTGTCCGAATGTTCGTCCAAACATGTATTTCGGACCAATGCCAAAACTTACAATTGGACTTGTCCTCGCCTATTGTCCGAACATGTAAGTTCGGAGAGATGTTTGGACACCCCTATACCTCAGAAATCAATTACAGTTTAGGACCTGTCCTAACTTGTACGTTCGGACAGACGTTTGGATACGTCCAAAAGTGCAAAATCAGCCACAAAACACCTTTGGAAGTACACTTCAACACCAATAACGCCAATTGAAAACTAATTAAACAAACTTCTCAAGTAAACCGTGACTAAAATCAGTCATAAAAGATCACAACAGAAAGATTAAATCTGGGATATTACCGCCGCACCCATACCCATGGGTGCTAAGATCATCTACCAATCCAAAGCGTTCCAAAGCATAAGTTCCGAAGCAAATGATATCAATGATTAAATCTCAACTCACAATTGACAACAACGTTTATAATCCCAATTCCCAGTTAACAACAATATCAATAGTTAAGCCATTCTAATATCTATTCCTAAGTGGTGTCGCGTCACCAATCCCCATGTCTCAGTCATCATTACTTGCGACCAAAAAATTACATACAACACACAAAAGGGATCGCACAAATATGATGAAACTGAGTAAACCACTACTTCATAGTGTAAAATTCATTTTATTTGGAAAGCATTAAGTTTAGTTCCACACCACAGTCAATCACATCCAACATCCACTACTCCATTATGATCAATATCATAACGCAACCAGAGTGTGGGATCCTTTCACTGGCAACCAAAATCCACCAACGAACACCCAAACAAGTGGAGTCACAAATACTTAATTCCACCAACGAACACCCAAACGAGTGGGGTCGCAAATACAAATTCCACTCACTCTAAGTCCTTAAGAGTGCACACCCTTCTAAGGTACTCCTGACCACCAAGGAGTAAATCTATAGAGCTTAAACCGTGGCATAGTGGTCGTAGTGCAATATGTCTAATATCAATGTACCAATGTGTACGAATCCTTCCCAGTGAAAGTTTCCAGAAACCAATACCACAAATCTAGATTTTATATTCATCAAATTCTATTAGATTCCCAAATATACTCAAATCTTTGATTTCTACATTCATCCATGAGGGGTTTCCCCAAATCAGAATCAAATCCTCCACAATTAACAAACACCCACACAGAACAATTTAGCGAACATAGTAGCTTACCTGGAACCACGCCCACCATGGATCAATAATCACACAAAGCATAATCAATCATCATCAACGAACTCAGAATCTAGAATTCAATTTATTCACACAATCAATCATCCACTAAACAACCAATTCACAAACTCACATACTCTTACTACAGTAGATAGGCTTACCTTTTGAATTGGTTTGAACCAACAAGAGATGAGAGGAAGTTAGCGTGAGAGGAAGAATATGGGGAAGAATGTCGCAAGGCGCAGAGAGAGATGAAGAGTGGGAACGTGATTTCTTGTCAGGAAAAGAAAAGATCAAGAAAGGAAAAAGGAATACAAGAAAAGAAGGGAAAATAAATGATAATAAAATGAAGGAAAAAATAAAATAAGAAAGAGTAACAGAATAAGATAAAATCTAATTATATCTTATTTATTCTCAATTACTATTTATCCTTAATCAAGGAATAATTCTCAATCCAATTTACTTACTCAATAACATCCCAAATCCAAATAACCCAATCATTAACAATCCAATATCCACTAATTATCATAACCATGTTTAATCTAATATAACATATAATATTTGTTCATAATTTAATTAAAATTTTAAGGGTATTTTAGTATATCCCCCTAAATAGAAAGCTTCGTCCCCATAACTGGATCTACTAGAAGGGCACACCTCCTAAGAGTTCGTCAACTACAAGAGGCGGAAGCTAGAGTAAAAGACTCTATTGAGTCAACAATTATCCATAAATACCTGTGGGCACACCGGTCGTATGACAAAGGACTGGGTGGTCCACAGCCCTTGGGGTAGCCATTCCAATACATAATATCCATAAATACCCTCGGGCACATTGGTCGTATGACAAAGGACTATGAGGTCCACGACCCCTTACGTACCCATTCCATCACATGAAACCAAAGTCCAAGCCAATTAAACCAATTATCACATAGGATTGAAGTCAACACCTAATCAACCATTCCATAATCATCACAACACATCAATAAAAAAACCAAAACCACAAGCTTCACATCATACCAATCCACTAATTACCATGATATTTTACCATTTTAAAGTCCACATATAATATAACACTTACCATGTGTCACACCTTTCAAGCAATTAGGACCAACACCTTAACATTCATGAGTCAAGATTCCAATCCTTAACACCCCTAACCGAGGATGATAAATACTTTCACTCAATATATACTAAATGAAAGTCCATACCTAAAAATTTCTTAGAACCAATCTCTAACTCATCTTTTAACCACTAATGAGTTCGTCCAATTATTAAGCTCATTTTGAGAACATTTACTAGCCTTCCTCAAAGAAATCCTTTCGAGTTTAAATGTCATTTCTTGAACTAGAATCTTAGGTCCCCAACTGTGATGTCACAGTCTACCTTCCTTAAAACAAGTTACGTCTTGTAACCTAAAAGGTACACCTAATTTTCTTTGTTGAAACATGTTCTTCTTCTTATATTCAGTGCACAGTCTCGAGTTCTCAAGAACATTCTAAGATCATACTCCATGACTATTTAAAGGAAGACTTATTCCCATAGTTTAAGAAAAAGCTTATATTTATATCTTATAGTCATAATCAATACGTAAGGTATCCTATACATCAAAAATTCCTAATCTCAATCCACATTTTCAACAAGTTCACTCAAAATCTGAAATACCCCTAACCATTAGATAATTAAATAATGGGAAATAAGTATTATTTGGGGGATTATGAAACCCTAAGAAAATATATAAACACTTAGACGTTAAAAACGCACCTAAACTCCTTAAGGTCAAAAACTGGCATTAAGCCGGACCTTAAGCTAACCAAGTTATATAAGCTATAAATTCATACCGAGTCAATCAAGGATCATTATATGACCCTTAAAACATAGGACCTCATCTAAAACTGAGTAAAAATGCAAAAGGCCCGGGAGAGTCAACACACCTCCCTTAAGGCCTGAAAAGCCCCGGAAACACCCGGAAGTACTTTATAAGATGAAATAAATCATTGCACTTCATTCCAAATGCACCATAACACTTTATTAAACATATAAGAGGAGTTCCGCATGCCAAATTCTCAATTAAACGCAAAGTGCTCGGAGGAACCCGTTGGGGGCCCAAAAACCCCTAGGAATGCCCCGGAGAGGTGCCGAAGTGGCACGAACTCCTATATAATTCATTCTTAGAGTTCCTACTATCGTTATTCATCATTCTAAAGAGAATTCTCAAGCTAATTTTGTAAAAATACATAAAGTGCTCGGGGAAAATTTTTAGTGCTCCTGTTTTGGTCCGGGAGTATCCTGGTAGCCCGGGAATTGTGTCATGAGTTGATATAACCCCATATAACTCAATGTAACACCTTAATATATCATTATTGACCATAAAAAGTTTTTATAAATAATTGGAACTCGTTGTGACAATTTATTTTCCAAAACATCCTTAGAGCACAAAAACACTCTCGGGTGCCGTAAAAACGCGTTCTACGCTATTACCCTGAAGTTTTTGAGGAGCCACAAGTTGAGAATCTTAAATGGGGATGAATTGAACATCTAAATCATCAAAGCCAGTGCTAAACCCATAGCAAAAATAGGGCCAAAATCTGGTCAAAAAGTACTATAAAATTCAACATTTACCTTAGTAACTTTCATTTTTTACCTTGGTATAAATGTACCAAATAAATTTTGTGACTTATAACATGTTATAATATGATCTTAATGTAATATAATGTGACAAAGACCAAGTTGAAAATCAGTCCCACATGGTTACTAATGTGGCCGATTTTTGAAGACAATAAACAAGGATTTTTGCTTTTGTAAAGCCATGGGAATATAATGACTCATCCTCCCACATGCCATGTGACATTTTAACAAGGTAATCTCAGTCTAGGCAGGTCTCCCATTGCTAAAAATCTGCAGGAAAATGACAAGGGGATTAGCTTAAGGAAAAGTAATGAATTAAATACATAAAGTTAATACTAGATCTACTTTAGTCATATGTTGGTATTAGTCTAATATATGTCAATTGATCAGCCCATTCCTAGCACTAAAACCATGAGAGACATCAAGGAAAAATGAGTGTGCTTGCTGTTTAATAATCAAAGTAAGACACCTACCTAATTAAGCATGATTCCATGTCTTCAATAAACAAATTCAAGAGGACACCTACAGCCCCTTTGCCGTGAAGCTACAAGGAAAACAATACAAGATTAGCATGGATAATTAACTTAGGAAATTCTAAAGAAACATGCCTTGTCACCTTGTTCTCAAGTGGCACACAAGTCCTCTCTTTTCTCCTCCTATTGCCGTAAGCCTACAAGGAAAGCAAGACCAAATCAACTTATAAAATGCAAAAGAAATACCTTGCCTAACTTCCTAATATTCTAGACTTGTTAATCACCCATTCATTCTCCTTCATGTGGCTGGAAGTATGTGCTAATGGAGACTTTTGGAGCCAAAATTTGAAGTCAAAGATCAAAAGCAAAGTCATAAAATAATGCCATGAATCATAACAATTATTTCCCACTTAATTCTTTGCCTTCCTTTTAACTCCATATAGCCAACCCCTTATCTTTGCTCTCTCTTGGCCGAATTGGTAAGGCTTCTTTCTCTGTTTTCCATAGTCATCTTCTTCTTGTGAGCTTCAAGCTCCATTAATAGAGATTTAACCTTAAACTCCATTTTTATGTCAAATTCCTAGCAACTTCCATCAAGTGTTGAAGCAAAATTCATCCTAGTTCTAAGACAAGAATTCGGCTACCTTAGAACACCAAGGGAGTCACCTTGATTCAACAAAAACTCAAGGAACAAACAAGATCAAGTTAAGGTATATTTCTTGTTTGAAAATCCTAGTAAATACCTAAGTATATTTCCGAAAATTCTAACTTCTAAATCAATGTTCTCTTCATCATTTCATGAAGGAAACTTGGATCTCCAATCATCATAAGGTGTACCGAAAATTCCTTGACAAACTACTTAAGGTAAACTCTTATAAACTGCTCCAAATCTTACTTAGAAATCCTTGTTAGAAGTCTAACACTTGGATCTCCTAAATCTATGTATGGAGGCCGAAAATTCTACACCAAGATACCATTGGAGGAGCTTGGAATTCAAGAAGAAATCAAGTGCAAGAATCACCTTGATTTTTAAGAGTAAGTTTCTATAACTAGATCTATTAAGTTTAAAGTTTGATTTAAGCTTCAAACTTTGGTACAAACTTATGTACAACCCTTCATTAAATTGAAGCTGAAAACTATAGGTTATATTACCAAGAAAATAACTTATAACATACAAGGTAAGATCATTACCTTAAGATATAAGTTTGTGTCACAAAATTAAATTATGATGCATAAATATTTAGGCTGAATTGTCTAGGAGTTAAATACTTAATTTTGAGCTTATAATCATCCTAAGTCATTAACATAATTTTTAGAAGTATTATATGGCTTATATGCATTTATATATACTTATTATAAGATATAGATCAAGTTTTAAAACCATATGGTAAGGTATTATTAAAACCGAGAACAAAATGTTTTATTTGGTGATTTTTGAAGAATATAAGTATATTAGCTTATATTATAAATTTTGGGAATATTAAAAATAGCTACAAGTATTTAAATGGCTAATTTATTAAGTTATGTGGCTTGTAAATTTTGAAAAGATTAGGGTACTAAATATAATTGCCGAGAGTTAAAGGATTTATTTGGCATAATTATGATATAATATAAGGTAGGAATTAAGGTTATGAATTTTGGGAATTTAGACAAGTGTTTAAGTGTTAAAATAACATTTTATAAAGTTTTGGGGCTATTTTGTAATTTCTAGAAAATATAGAGTTAAACCAAATTACATATGATTTTCTGAGTATATTAAAGTATTAATTATGAAATTAGGCTTAGGTCAAAGTGTTGACCAAAAACTTTGGGTTAAAATGATTTATGACATAAAATATTAAGTTTATAAAAGTTTTGGGGTGAATATGTAATTTATAAAAGTTTATATGTATAACCGATTTTGATATGGGTCGAAATCATAAATTGAAGAAATATAAGTGTTCACTTGGTTATTAAGGAATTAAATATTAAAACTATAGTTTATAAGTTAATATGTAACTTATATAAAGTTTTTGGGGTTAAAATGCAATTATAGGAAAATAATTGCCAAAGCCGAAATTTATGTGGTTATTTAGTAATTTACAAAAGTTAGTGTGTTCAATTTATAATTACCGAATTTATAAGGTTTGTTTTGTGATTTAATAAAGTAAGGAATTAAAACTAAGTAATATAATGTATTTTGGAGTATAATGTAAAGTTTATAAAATAATTGTGTTTATAATAAAAATAACCAAATTGTATTAATATATAGAATAAGTGAAAACAATTATGAGTATATAATTAAAGAGATGGAGATATACTAAGGTGAAAATTCATTATCACATGTAGGTGCTACATAAAATAACAAACTGATAACTACCTCGAACCACTGTTCTATACTGAAGAAATTAAGGAACATACGGGGTTAGTATACTACGGGTATTAGTTCTGTATCAACAGTACTGTAATAGTTAGTGCTAGTTGTATTAACATTATCCAGTATTTGCATGTACGTATAATAACAGCGTTACGGGGAGAAGCTACTAAGCGTGAACTGTCAAGCTAGCAATTTTCACGGTGAACGGTATGTTAATTGTGTGGTCTGAATGTCCTAAGGATTTTCCTGAGGTCCAGACGTTGTGTGTTTAATTGTCAAGAGCGATATCTGTGATTTGTACTTATGATCTTGTATACTGTATTGCTCGACACCATTGCGTTTTATTTTTGTGCAAACGTCTATGACTGGAAGTTTATACATCTAAACTCGAACAAGACTAGATGACCTTTAGGTATTACGAGAACCTAACTGACGGTCAACTGTCATAGTCTTAAACTCAAGGATTGGATCTTATGTCATTGATTAAAGGACTAACTTACAAAGAGAGGAATCCAGTTAGTTTCGACTATCTGGTTACGCAGCATGATCACTACGAGGGACTACTATCAAGAGTCACTCAAGGGAATCCATGCATCCACATTCGATGATGGTAGAGGGCACTACTGTTGGTGCAGGCTTCGGCTGAATTGGACGCCTTTAAGGCAGACAAGAAATCCAGGGCCAAAGAGTCAGCTGGCAACGGTTCCATTGGAACCCAGGGGACTACTATCCATTAACAAGTTATTAAGGGTTGTCCTAACATGACGCCCGTGGAAAATAATTGGAAGGTTTAAATGGTTGGTTAAAAAGGATAAGGGCCAAGAGGCCAACTAACAAGTACGGTTAATTAATACGCGTATCTTGTTGGTATTGGTTATTGGTTATTGGTTGTTGTTTACTGATTATGTGATAATATTGTTGGGTGAATTGTTATGTGTCTATTTAAACATTTACAGTTGTTACTATTATTGTAAATCGGTACAGCATGTAATGAATCTAATATCAAGATGGCTAAAAGACTTATGGGATCCAAATGATTTAAGACTACATTTAGCATACCAGCATATAGTTTGCTGATCCCTTTAGTGGGCCAAACATTTCAGGTTACTGAGCAGAGACACGAAGCCGGAGTGCGGGACGCAGGGTAGTGGATGTATTCTCAATAAAACATCTTTTAGTCTTATTATGTACTGTATTGTGGAGCTCCTATTGTATTGGGATTAGTTGCTCATTTGTTGGTTTGGATTTGGGTTGTAACTTTAAGATTGCTCAGTATCTGGTCATCACAGCGGTGGAGAGTAGGAAGTGATTGATGGAATAAGGTTGCCTTGTTACTCACATGAGTGAGTGACGGCGTGTAACACCAAACGATAGTTAGTTTTATTTTCCGCTGAGAATTATATTTTGTTTATGCTATGACTTGCGATATTATTATAGGAGATTAGGATTAGGGGTGTTACAAAATCAAATCCTCTCAGGAGCTTTGGAATCAATATAATTCTATTACTCCATTTTTTTCCACAGTCAAGTCATTCTTGAATCATTATAACCACCTAAATCCTCAACTTAAGTTCTTAGTGATCAATATTTTTCCACCTATATTCATAGACGATTTTTCATGACCCTAAACCGGCCTAGGAGTTAGGGATGTTATACGCCGCACACTCACTACCTAAGACACGCAAGGCTACACTCATGAATCCCAAAACCGATACAAAATACACTTTTATTATGAAACAACAATTACAAAGCTCAAGCGTTTATAGATATAGAACAAGCCAATTCAAAATACTTAATGAACGCAAGCTACTAAAGGGGCCCCAAGCCACAGTTACAAGTACAACGAAAATAAAAACAAAGGCCAAACGAATAACAAGATCCAAACCTTTAAATAGGGCTTAAACCTACAAATCAGACGGAAATAGGGGTGAGCCAAACTACAGTTCAGCAAGTGATAAACTTCATCAGCTGAGCATGCTCAAAAACTAATACTGAACATATACATATACATAAGCTTAGAAAAATAGACCAGAAGTTGTAACAGAAGTCAGACAGAAGATGAAGCTTCCTCAAATCAGAAGAAAAGTAGTTCAGAGCAGAAACTGAAGTTTGCCAAATCAGAGCAAAGAGACAAAAGCTGAGCAAACTAAACAGAAGTTTAAACCTGAGCAAAGCGAACCACATACAAAGAAGTCTGAACAGAAGTTTAATCAAAACAGAGATGGGACCCTAAACACCAGCTGACACATCAGAAGGGCAACACTATGGCCCTATGGATCCAAAGATCTCACATAGAAGCCGTAGAGACAACTATGGTCCCGTCGGTCACTAAACATCTAAGGGACCCTAAGGAACAGGACAGAAGGGGACCCAATGAACAAAATAGAAGGAATTCCTGGACATCATGCTACGGGACAGCCAGACCTGACTATCCAAGGCCCAGGTCCCAAAATAGAAGCTTTACAAAATAGAGCATAAGCCTTTAACAAAATAGAACATATTAGAAAGCAGAAACTTATCAAAACAGATCAGAAGTCTTAACATAACAGAAGTTGTATACCGACTATCACATACAAAAGCCATCCACAAAACAGAAGTTTAAACGCTCTTTTACAGCAATAGAGGTCGGTAACTTAACAAAGACTTTCAAACTGTTAATACTCTTAATCATGAGGCAAAACACACAAAAACGGATACTACTCAATAAAAGGAGCACAATGCCACAAATGGTGGTTAAAATGGAGCTAAAACGTAAAAGTT
The DNA here is from genome assembly GCA_023374045.1 of Limonium bicolor. Classification (NCBI taxonomy): domain Eukaryota; kingdom Viridiplantae; phylum Streptophyta; class Magnoliopsida; order Caryophyllales; family Plumbaginaceae; genus Limonium; species Limonium bicolor. The sequence goes on along the minus strand of CM041779.1, from coordinate 17,268,044 downwards.
ATGCAAAAACAGACACATGTCTAGACATGTGTCTGACCTTGCATGTCCAGACACACGCCGAGGAGAGATTTACACGGATCCGAACTTACGTCCAGGTCACAAGTCTGGACGTAAGTCGATTTCAAAAACAAGAGGCATCCGAACATGTGTCCGGACTTATGATGAATGTCCAATTGAGCATGTTTTAGAGGTGTATTTCATATGTTTTATCAACACTTGTCATGCTCATTTCTTCACTCTAGCTAGTTTTCTCTAGTTTTTTTGTTTTATTGGTGTTTTAAACAATTGTTGCTGATACATGAGGAATAAAATAGCTAGGAATAAAGTAGACAAAAATATGGACGCGTGGGCGCAGACAGATCCAAAATCGGAGCTAAAACGAAGAAGATACAACATGCTGAAGATTAGCCTGTCCACTGGACCGACCCAAGGACCAACCCATAGTGGGTCGGTTGGAAGTTTCGGAGGCCAGAAATGCTCGTTTCAGGGGCCGAAATTGATTCTGGACTGGACCGACCCTATAAAAACGCGATTTTCAGCCCCCGAAATTGCTTCTGGACTCGACCGACCCACAGGCCCAAATTTATGTTTTTAAAAGAAGAAAAAAGAGAGAGAGAGAGGAGGGGCTACCCATAATGAAAAAACGATGGGAAAGAAGAGAAAATAAGGGAAAGAAGAGAAGAGAAAGAGAAAGAAGAAGGAGAGAAGAAGAGCTCCACCTCCGTTGAAGCTCCACTCTTCATCCATGGCTATTTCTCTCCCTTATCTCTTTTCTATCTTTATCATGCTTAAGTAGTCTCCATGTAGCTAGGGATTGGGATTTTGCCCCAAAACCCCCAAAACTCCATTGTTGAACTTTAAACTTGTGTTTGTGCTTTATTTTGGTCTTTTGATCTTAATGAAGATGATTATTAGGTATTTATGATTTTTGAACTTATCACTCATTATTTGGGGATTTGTTTAGGGTTTTTCTCAATTTGTCATCTATGTGTTAAATTAGTTGGTTTGGCCTACCGATTAGTTTAGCATTATTGTGGGATTTTATCAAAATGTGATTCTCAGATAGAAACCTAAACCGTTGGAGACTAGAACAGTGTACTCTAATTCAATGATTTTGATATTGGACTACATTGCAACTTTAAGGGAACTTGAGCTTAGTGCTGTCGATTGACCCGCGGCTTAGCTGATTGAGAAGTTTCTGTTAAATTGGTTAGGATTAGTAGGCCTAGATTAGGTTGCTAATTAATTAAGTGTTCCCGTTGTTTAGCTATGAGTTCGAGGTTCGACAATCGGTAGTAAAAGGAGGACGGGTGCAAATATCCATCCCGGGCTACGCCTATCTTAGATGAGTTAGTTTATTGTTTGTTGCTTTTCTTGATTTCTCCAATTACAACCCAAAATCCCCACTGTAATTTTATGCACTTTTGTTTATACTCTTGCACATTTACTAAGCTTATAATTAACTAGATAGTTACGAAGTCCCTGTGGATACGACTTTGTTGTACTACAATGATTGGGTTCACTGCCCATAGTTAGTAAAGTTGTTTAACCACTGTTTTGCACAACAAGTTTTTGGCGCCGTTGTCGGGGACTTCGGTCCAACTATCTGGTTAATTATCTTTTTAGTTTTTGTGATATTTTTAATTTCCTTATTTGCCCTTTTGTGTATAAATTTTTTTCTTTTTATTGTAGGAACTTTAAGCTAATGGATGGTTATTATGATCCACTGGAGGTTGGAATGGCTACTTTTATGGCCAAGAAAACTACAATCAATGGTTTGTGTATGAGAGATGCGGAGGAAATCATGACAGTTCTCAATACCAGGTTGGAAGCTCTAGGTTGAAGGAAATGATGGTTGATTTTATCTCAAGATACCAACAAGATGGGAGTAGACCAACCGGATTGGAGAACTATCATGAGTTTACACAAGTCGCCAACCCATGGATTGTATGCCAAGAATGTGGAGGAGACCGTGAGCATTCTTAATGTTCGGTTGCAATGTCAAGATTTGAGGCTCTCATGAAGGATTTCACCACTTCCATCAAGTCTACGCACCACACAGCAGAGTCAATGCTTGCGAGCAAAGCACCATCAACATGAACGTTCAAGCTCGGCTAGATCAAATTGTGCAACAACTTAAGAGCGAAACAATTCAAGAGGTGGAGCAACCTTCTGAGGACTTGAGTTGCCCTCTCTCTCCTCCCTTGAGTGAATCAGTTGCTCCAAAGCCATTCAACCACCAAATTTATTTTGAAGATGACCCATCAGATGAGAGTCCCCACTTTGACTTCATGGAGTCCCTTGCTCCCTCTGAAGTTAATTATTATAGAGGCTGCCCTCATGTGCTTTACCAATACACTAAGGATGCTTACATCCTCAACTTTGAGAAGGAAGAGCCATCGCCTCCCTCCGAGTCATCAAAGAAGAGTGCCATCATCAACTTCGAGGAGCCATCTTCCTCTAAAGTTGATGTCCATCAAGGCTTTCTCTATGAGCCTCACCCCAAACAAGGATTACTACAACCTCGAAACTGAGGAGGAAGAGCCACCCAACTTTGATCTTCATCTAGAGGATCAAGGCCTTCCCCACCTGTGCAACAATGATGTAAGGTGGAAACATAAAGTCCACCCGCTAAGTGAGGAGGCCACATTCCCATTTGATCTGGAACCAGAGTTTGAAGACAAAGTTCGCCCTGCACCGGTCAACGAAGATAAGGGTGTCTTTATCCTTAAATTTGAAAAGGAGTCTCCACCACCAGATGATCCTCGCACCAAGGATCATCAACCTCAATATTTAGGTCGTTCTTCAAAGAAAAATGACGCCCACCCCAACCCACCCGTTGAAGCCCACTTCAACATTCATTTTTGATCCTGGAGGATTTCAAGGTGGTATGGTCTAGCCAAAGACCTTAAAGATGGCAGCTTCCCGGGAGGCAACCTGGATGAATTTCTTTCATTTTTATTTATTTTAATTTTTCAAGTTCTCCTATCATTTTGTTTGTGCTAACTCTAAACCTCGTTTGTAGTTTGGTTGCTTCTAGTGTTTCTTGTAGGTGCAACTTAAAGTCCACACCGCAACCAAGCTACGCTGATTGAGGCTAAAGCTCAAGTGTGGGGAGTTCCTTCAATGCATGCAACAATAATCTTAGGGGAGTACTCATTTCTTTTATTTTGATACTCTCACTACTCTTCCCTCATTTTGACTCTGCTTGTTTCTATCAGTGGGCATAGCTTATGTGCTATAATGTTGTTTGTGTCCCATGTATTTTCTCTTTGTTTGCTTCCTGAAATGGTCTTCTGGAACCTTCCCTGGTTTGTTTGGTGAACAATAAGGACATTGTTCAAGTTAAGTGTGGGGGAATGACCTTTTCGGTGAATTTTGTGCTTAAATGTTTAATCCCTTTGCTTATCTTGCGTTTGTCCAAAATCAAAAACTTGGACCCTTGTGTTGTGAGTTGTTCTCATTAAGAACAAATACTGTTATGGTTGGACTTTTATTGCTTTGGGGTTCCTTCTGTCTTCTTACATAGGGATTTCCAAGGGGTGCTTCATTGTGAAAATCCTTTAAGGGACTTGTGAGACGTCGTTGGTAACCAATAATGAGAGTTGAGTGTTCTTAATTGCAAAGGATAGATGCCAAAATTTTATCTTCTCATCTCTTATGCAAAAGTGAAACAATTTCATAAATCTATTTTTCCTTTTGTTTTCTTCTCAATGCCCATTCTTGAGAGAGGTTGGTCATGGTAAAAGCTCTCCAAGTCACCTAATCTCTAGAACTTTGAAGCACTCCGGATTATACCCTGAAACTCTTAATTTTATTTTGCCCTAAGCACAACCATGCCACCACTAAGATATGGTTCACACTCCTCAAAAGTTTTAATCACTTTTTGCTTCTTCTCTATCCTACAATTCATGTTAGTATTTATTAGTCTTGAGCATTCCTTACTTGCTTGGGTGCTTGGTTTTGCTTGAGGACAAGCAAAAAGGTAAGTGTGAGTCTGTGATGAGTGTCCAAATGAGCATGTTTTAGAGGTGTATTTCATATGTTTTATCAATACTTTTCATGCTCATTTCTTCACTCTAGCTAGTTTTCCTCTACTTTTATATTTTATTGGTTTTACACAATTATTGTTGATACAGGAAGAATAACATAGCTAGGAATAACGTAGACGAAAAGATGAACGCATGGGCACAAACGGATCCAAAATTGGAGCTAAGAAGAAGAAGATACAACATGTTGAAGATTAGCCTACCCACTAGACCCGACCGACCCAGAGTGGGTCGGTCGGAAGTCCCGGAGGCCAGAAATGCTCGTTCCGGGGGCCGAAATTGCTTCTGGACTGGAGCGACCCTAGGACCGACCAAGGGTGGGACGGTGGGTCGATCGGTCGTAGATTTTGCCCAAATCTGTGTTTTTCAAATCAGAAAAAAAAGAGATGGGGGGCTACCCAGAACGAAAAAAACAACGGGAAAGAAGAGAAAAGAAGGGAAAGAAGAGAAGAGGAAGAGAAAGAAGGTGAGAGGAAGTGCTCCACCTCCATTGAAGCTCCACTCTTCGTCCATGGCTATTTCTCTCTCAAAACTCAATTGTTGAACTTTAAACTTGTGTTTGTGCTTTATTTTGGTCTTTTGACCTTAATGAAGATGATTATTGGGTATTTATGATTCTTGAACTTGTCACTCATGATTTGGGGATTTGTTTAGGGTTTTGCTCAATTTGTCATCTATGTGTTAAATGAGTTGGTTTGGCCTACCGATTAGTTTAGCATTATTGTGGGATTGTATCAAAATGTGATTCTGAGATAGAAACCTAAACCGTTGGAGACTAGAACAGTGTACTCTAATTCAATGATTTTGATATTGGACTACATTGCAACTTTGGGGGAACTTGAGTTTAGTGCTGTCGATTAACCCAGGGCTTAGCTGATTGAGAAGTTTCTGTTAAATTGCTTAGGATTATTAGGCCTAGATTAGGTTGCTAATTAATTAAGTGTTCCTGTTGTTTAGCTATGAGTTCGAGGTTCGACAATCGGTAGTAAAAGGAGGACGGGTGCAGATATCCATCCCGGGCTACGCCTATCTTAAATTAGTTAGTTTAGTGCTTGTTGCTTTTCTTCGTTTCTCCAATTACAACCCAGAAACCCAAAATCCCCAATTTAAGTTTATGCACTATTGTTTATACTCTTGCACATTTACTAAGCTTATAATTAACTAGATAGTTGCGAAGTCCCTGTGGATATGACCTTGTTGTACTACAATGATTGGGTTCACTGCCCATAGTTAGCAAAGTAGTTCAACCACTGTTTTGCACAACAACATACATGTCCGGACAAAGTCCGCAAAACAATATACGCGCATCTGAACTTGTGTCCGGGCTTACATGTTCGAACACAAGTCGAACAGTAATCCCAGAACTCGCCCTCACATCGCGTCCGGACTTACAAGTTCGGACGGAAGTCTCTGGACATAGGCAAAATGTTCAGAAAACAATGTCGAAGCAGAGAGAAACCAGAGAGACCAAATCACCATTTACACAGTATAGCTTTACATACCAAAATACTCAAAACAAACACAAAACCACGGGGTTTTAGCACATTGAAAACATAACTTGGAAACAGATTGAAAACATCACATTCAAAGAGACAATTAAACATACACAGAAAACGAAATGAATCAGAAATCCCCGTGAGCGAACACACACACCCGAATCCGTCTACTACCTACCTCACATTTGACACAAAGCAATCTATGCGGACTCTACACATCGCTCCACACGAATCCTCGCTCGAAATCATGAACACTCGAAACAATTTGGAAGGCAACCGGAATGTGGAGTGACATAACGAAATGGATACCTACAATACAACTCGGAATCTCCCTGCTCAAGACCTGACAGGCTCGAATTACCAATAACGAAGCCAAATCTCCCGATTAATGATTGAAAAATTGAAGAAGAGGAAGACGAGGGAGGAAGAAGAAGACTTACAAAGCAGGAGTTTTGAAGAGGATGAAAGAAACTAACGTGAGGTAATGAGCGTGAAGTTAAACTAAGAAAGAAGGAAAATAAGAGTTAGAAATATTAAAAGGGAAGTTAGGAAATAGTAAAAGAGGAAATAATTCCTAACTCATTAAATAATGACAAACTAAAAGGGATATGATATTTCTCCTTCCGCAAAGCTTAACACAATAACAATAATAATCAGAGAAGACACAAACTTATTAGGATAAGTTAGAAATAACATAGAACTCCCTTTGTGAATTAGAAACAAAAAAAACTGGGCATAACATTATACCCCTCGTAAAAAGAATTTCGAGAACGAAATTCGACGAAACTCAGAATACGAACATATGCACTCCATGTGCTAGAATATTACAAACACTAAGCCATACAAATGGAATCTCACATATAAAAAAGGCCAGCCCTCACTAGGAGTTGACACTCAGAACAGAACCTACAACTGATAGACCGACAGAAGGACAAAGCAGAAGATTACTGACACATAGCTTTAGAGCACGGAAGGGAACATTCACACATCCCAGAAGCTCACACCTCATAGAACTAACACTCAGAACTGATAACTGACTCGTTGACTGAAGAAATGAAGCAAAAGATAACTGAAAACTAAGCCTGAAAGCACAGAAGCCACACTCAGACTCACCACTGATTGTCTGACATGGAACATAGTAGAAGATCCCTACAAGCTTAGACTAAGGCACGAGAAGAACACTCCACATCACTAACCTTACCCGATCTAACACACCGAATATACTGGCTCAAACGCTGTCAGAAGGATGAAGCAGAAGGTTACTAAAGGCTAAGCCTGAGGGAACTTGAACACACTCAACTTACTGCTAACTGACTGACAGAAGACACAAAGCAAAATTCATTAACACTCAGCCAGAGGCACAAGAAGAACGCTCTCAGAAGCTTGAACCACACAGGGCTCACACTCAGAACTCACTGCTGACCGACCTCGACAAATATAATCGATGATTACTTACACTTAGCCTCAAAGCATAGAAAAGCACTCACACATCTTAGAAGCTCACATTACAAGGATCTAGCCTTCATAACATACTAGCAGACTCACTGACAGAAGGAATAAAGCAAAAGATTACATAATCACTTAGCCTTAGGGCATCGAAAGGAACACTCACAAATCTCAGAAGCTCTATCTTACACAAGCCAACACATTGACTTACTGGATCATACACTAATAGAAGAGACGAAGCAAAAGATATTTGAAGGTTAAGCATGAAGGAACGTGAACAACACTGAAACTTGTTGCTGACCGACTGGCAACAGAGCATAGCAGAGGATTTCTAAAGCCCAACCTAAAAGCATCGGAGGAACGCTCAACTCACAGAAGATGTCCTTATCCAAGGGACCAAACATGCCTCTCACACTCACACCCCAACCAACTCAAACCGAAGCACAACAAACAATCCGAACTATACACCGAAACTCTTTTGAACTCACACCACACCGCTCAAAACTCACAAACCAAACCCACACCTAAACGTAGAACTTACAAACTAAGCTCACACCTGAACTCACATCACAACATATCACGCTACTCGAACTCGTAGCCCGTACTCACAACACATCCAACATTAGGCTAAAGCACAACGCCTAGTCGAAACACGTAATTGAACTCACATCACACACAACACATAACCAAAAACAACACCTAGCCAGAAGACAGTACTGAACACTATCAAACCCACATCACAGCTCATGCACTATCCAGACTTATCCGAACCCACACGCAACACACACTCATCACATCTGACTAACACACATCACGCAGGACACAACACACCACTGAAGTTCACAACTGAAACTCACGTTCGGCATCCTTTCTCAAAGGACCCGACTCCCTCGAACTCAGACTCAAACACAGAATCACACAGGCAAACAAACACTACGTTTCTGCTGCGCTACTCTGATAGTGAACAACTACTGAGCAGACACACACAACTAGCTCCAGATATCAATCAAATTAGGTAGTAGATAGCAGACATTCCATGGAATAGATAGCACACAACACATGACAGACAAGACACAGAAGTGTAGACATGTAGATGCCCACAAAACCTAATGAAAGCCAAACTTGGCTTTGATACTACTAAATGTAACGACCCCAAAACCAGCCTAGGAGTTAGGAACGTTACACGCCGCACGCTCACTACCTAAGACACGCAAGGCTACACTCACAAATCATGAAACCGATACAAAATACACTTTTATCATGAAACAATGATTACAAAGATCAAGCGTTTACAGATATAGAGCGGAAGCCAATTCAAAATACATAACGATGCAAGATAGTGAAGGGGCCTCAATCCACAATTACAAATACAATGAAAAGCAAAATGTAGGCCAAACGAATAGCAAGATCCAAATCTCCAAAAAGGATTAAACTTGTAAATTAGACAGAAATAGGGGTGAGCCAAACTATAGCTCAACAGGTGATAAACTTCATCAGCTGAGCAAGCTCAAAAACTAATACTGAACATATACATATACATAAGCTTAGCAAAATAGACCAAATGTTGTAGCAGAAGTGAGACAGAGGGTGAAGCTTCCTCAAATCAGAAGAGAAGCAGGTCAGAGCAGAAATTGAAGTTTACCGAATCAGAGTAGAGAGACAGAAGCTGAGCAAACTGAACAAAAGTTTAAACCAGAGCAAAGCAAACCACATACAAAGAAGCCTGAACATAAGTTTAATCAAAACAGAGGTGGGACCCTAGACACCAACTGACACATCAAAAGGGCATTGCTATGGCCCTATGGATCCAAAGATCCCACACAAAAGCCATAGAGACAGCTATGGACTCGTCGGTCACTAAACATCCAAAGGACCCCGAGGAACAGGACAGAAGGGAACCCAAGGAACAAAACAGAAGGAATTCCTGCGTAGCATGCTACGAGACAACCAGACCCGACTATCCAAGGCTCAGAAGCTAAACATCTTGGTCCCAAAACAGAAGCTTTACAAAACAGAGCAGAAGCCTTTAACAGAACAGAACAGAGTAGAAAGTTGAAACTTATCAAAACAGATTAGAAGTCTTAACATAACAGAAGTTGTATACCGACTATCACATACAAAAGCCAGACAGAAAACAGAATTTCAAACACTCTTTTAGAGCAAGACAGAGGTCGGTAACTTAATGAAGACTTTCAAACTGTTAGTACTCTTAATCATGAGGGAAAACTCATAAAAACGGACAGTACTCAGTAAGAGGAACACAATGCCACAAACGGCGATCAAAACGGAGCTAAAACACAAAAGGTATGCAAAAACAGACATGTGTCTGGACATGCGTCCGACCTTGCATGTCCGGACACACACCAAGGATAGATTTACACGCGTCCAGACTTACGTTCGGGTCACAAGTCCGGACACAAGTCAATTTAAAAAACAAGAGGCGTCCGAAGATCTGTCCAAACTTAATTACATGTCCGGATAAAGTCCACAAAACAGTATACGTGCGTCCGAACTTGTGTCTGGGCTTACATGTTCGGACACAAGTCGAACAGAATTCCCAGAACTCGTCCTCGCATCGCGTCTGGACTTACATGTCTGGACGGATGTCCGGACACGACATAACTGACGCCCATAACGCACGTCCGAGGCACCGTCCGGACACAGCAAAATGTTCAGAAAACAATATCGAAGCTGAGGGAAACCAGAGAGACCAAATCACCATTTACACAGTATAGCTTTATACAAAAATACTCAAAATGAACACAAAACCACGGGATTTTAGCACATCGAAAACACAACTTGGAAACTGATTAAAAACATCACAATCAAAGATATAATTAAACATATACAGAAAACAAAACGAATCATAAATCTCCGTGAGGGAACACACACACCCGAACTCGTCTATCACCTACCTTACATCCGACGCAAAGTCTATTCTGCGGACTCTTCACATTGCTCCACTCGAATCCCCACTTGAAATCCCGAACACTTGAAACAATTTGGAAGGCAATCGGAACTGGAATATGGAGCGACAAAACGAAATGGAGACCTACAATACAACTTGGAATCTCCCCGTTCAAAACCTGACAGGCTCGAATTACCAATAATGAAGCCAAGACTCCAGATTAATGATTGGCAAAGTGAAGAAGATGAAGATGAGGGAGGAAGAAAAAGACTTGCAAAGTGGGAGTTGTGAAGAGGATGAAAGAAACTGACGTGAGGGGATGAGTGTGAAGTTAAATTAAGAAGGAAGGAAAATAAGAGTTAGAAATATTAAAAGGGAAGTTAGGAAATAGTAAAAGAATAAATAATTCCTAATTCATTAAATAATGACAAACTAAAAGGGACATGATATTTCTCCTTCCGCAAAGCTTAACACAATAACAATAATAATCAGAGAAGACACAAACTTATTAGGATAAGTTAGAAATAACATAGAACTCCCTTTACGAATTAGAAACAAAAAAACTGGGCATAACATGATTCCTATAAGGAACACTCAACCTAATGTTCACAACTAATCATTTAATCTAACTTCTTAGTTCAACATCAATTGCCACGAGTCCCAAAATAAACAAATTATTTTTGTACCGTCATAGCAAAATTTGCACCTAAGCTTTTAATTAAAATTCTAATATCCCAAAGAACACAGATATCCATAGTCTCACAAAGATGTTTCACCTATTCTTCCAACCGCTATCATAACATTTCTCCTTAAAGGAACCTAACACCAACTATATGATCTAATACAATTTCCCAATGAGTAATCACACAACCTTAAAATACTAATTAAATTAAATTTTTAGTCATATTGGCACCAAAATGACCAATGACGAGTGTAGAACCCGTGAGTTGTGAAACCGCCTATAGTTTTAGAATTTACTCCTCAAATTATTGTTCAACTCATAGATTAATTCACATCTTATCATACTATTATAATTCTCAATTCCTCCCTATCAACAACATCAAAAGGATTCTCAGCACTTTAGTATCTCTAATGAAATTCGTAATTTATGTTGCCATATAACCCAAGTCAGCCTTTTGATCATGAGTCCAAAAAAATATCACAATATCAATCACAACAAACTCGCCACTAGCTCCATTAATAATTACCAGGTTATAAGGATCTTAATCCCAATCCTTTCTCTATCCAACTTAATATTTCCCATATCAAATCTACAAAACCCACATTATTCCTGAACACTAAATGCTCAAATAAATACTACACTCTGTACAATTATACAATAAGACATAGTTAGCAATTTCATAACAAGCTATGAGAATTCCCCAAAAATTTCCAATATAAACTCTTACTAAAATAAGTTTCAACAAACCAGTACACCAAGGTCTCTTCAATACTTAGCACACGGCTCATCAGAACACCATCACATTATAAATATTCACCATAAAACTTCTCAAAAAGCTCAATATGAACAATCACTTTAGTATACACATCTAAAAATACAAGGGAAACAAACATGTTAGTTGTCATATACCTTGTCTAACTAACGAACCTCACATATGTTCATAGTTTTACTGTAACCACAACAATTTCACCTCTAACTCTATCACTAGCTACCATGTTATAAGAATCTTAATCACAAATCATTTTCTAACCAACTGATTATATCTCAAGGCAACCAAAAGGGCCTTCATTATCCACTGACCACCAAATGATCCACCACATAGTACACTTCGTACGATTACTCAATATGGCATTGTTAACCATTTCACTGACACACAAAGGGAACTTATCAAGGATCTCAACCTCTATTTCAATCTCAATATTTAACCAAATAATTTCCTCTCGATCGCACTACAAGAAAACAATAGTATCACATACGGAATATTCCGTATGTAAAAGCTAAAGTTTCATATGTAGTGACAATCACAGACGAAAAATTCCGTAGCAAAATTCCGTCTGTAATAAACGGGTCGGTAATACTATTCCGTCTGTGAAAACAAATTCCGTCGGTGATATTATGAACTTTTACCTACGGAAATTTCCGTCTCAGAAAATAGTTATCACCTACGGAAAATTCTGTCTCAGATAACGGTTATCACCGACGACAATTTCCGTCTCAGAAAATGATTATCACCTACGGAATTTTCATGTTTAAGATATTATTACCTATGAAATGTTTCACCTCTGAATCACTTATCACCTACGGAAAATTCCATCTCAGATAGTCTTATTACCTACGAAATCTTTCATATTGTTATATCACCTACGAAATGTTTTATACCTAATAATTTTCACAAATAAGACACATGTCCTGAATAATATAAACAACTATTACATTCATAGCTGAAACACTTAGGAGTACCCTTTGCAAAGTGCTACATAAAGTAATTTTATCCATAGTCGCAACATTCACAAAATATTGTTCATAACTAGCTAGCAAATGTTTCTCATAAGAATACGAATACTACAACACCCATATCCTAACAAAAGTTTTACAATATTTAGGTTTACCGATCACTATGACAATCATTTTCACATTTGCATCATAAAAAACACACATTCTTCAGTTGAGAGCTCCGTGTCCCTTGAATCCAGCTACTTCCAAATCTGCAAAAAAAAAAGCATAGCTCATAATCAGCATATCACAATTAATGATGAAGGTATTATCAGACAAACCAACAATCACAATTGCTACCCGGAAACGGTAACTATATTATAAGGTATACTACAGACAACAAACGGTCAACAATTGCTCCAATTCGTATGCACTTAACGCCCCCTCCACTTCAATTGGTTAATTTGTTGGAGACATTATTAACTTAACTAAATACATCCACTGTTCAACTTTTCATCTCAGATGATCATCATCATTATCAGCATTCAAGAATGGAGCTCCTATTGGTCAGCCGGTACGTACAAACCCAAAGTTCAATTACTGATGATGAATGTGTCTAACTTAACTAAATACATCTACTGTTCAACTTTTCCTTAAAGCCACTCTATGTGGAGAACAAATACAACAATCCACCATGTGTTGATCACTGAAAATGGTGACTAATTATAAACCTAATATATATTACATCTGTGAAGATCTAATCTACTACAACATTTCGGCTAGCTAAGTATTCTCTAAATGGCAAGCACTATGTGGTTTCCAGGACTCAACATTACAGGATGAGATGATTATTTTTTCGGCCTGTATGATTGTACTGAGAAGGTAAAAAAAATTGTTACACTCCTGGTGATTCTAGTGGATTGAGACTTGTCCTGGGGCAAATGAGGTCATGAGTCAATTCTCGTCCCTTGTAACTTCAGACTCCTGTTGTGTTTTATCTTAATCACTGGTATTCCGTATTTAATAAAAAAACATAGTTAGCTAGATGATTGACATACACATGTAGTAGAATAACACAAATAATTAGTCAACGCATCCACTTTGTCAATCTATCATCATGCAGCAAATAATTCACAAATGAACATGTTTCATAATAATGCAAAAACAAATGCAAATTCTAGTTCAGTCTCACTGATTTTCAGGTCATCAGGACTACAAGAAAAAAGGATTGTCAAAATTAAGTTTAAAGTATAAGACCCATACCTTCAACAAAGATCGTCATCAGAATCTAGCTCGTCATCTTCGATATGTGAGTCACAATTAGTAGCCTTAGAAGATCCACCAACAGATCCAGTAGCATTGGTAGAAGTGTCATGTTTGAATTGACTAAATAATTCAGCCAATGTAAGTAGTGCACTCTTAATCTCATCTTGACTGACCCAATTTGCAAATGACAGAAGTAGCTTTGATGGAGCATTTCAATATGAGGGATCTCACCTGCAACTCAAAAACCTCTAAACCTTCAGAAATTATGAGATCTGCAATCAAACGAGATATATTGGGTCAATATCAATATAGTCTTCTGCTCAAGAAAGTAGCATTGCCCTTTTCTAACATTGTAGGAACCTAAGTCCACGGTATTTTTTAGCAATTCATATCTAAATTCATAAGCACGAAAAATCTGGAACAATTTGGGAGCATATATATTCTATGGGTTCAGCATCCAATTCATCTAGCTTTCCACCAGTCTAATGCGATCAGGTTTCATCATTTCACAGGAAAACCTGACACAACATATGATCATGCAAATGGACCCTAATAAAGAAGCCATTAACTTTCCATAATTCAACCAACATAGCTACATTAACTTCAAGAACCATGTGCTCTTGCTTAAAAACTAACTAAACCTACAGAAGGTAATTGAACTTACACTTGAATGAGCATCAAGAATAAAGTGTCTCCATGACAATGAACCCAACTAGAAGAATCATGAAGAGAAGATGATTCTTTTTACCTGAACAAAGAAAGAGAAAACAAATATATAAACTACTCTAGTGTTAGCTGTCAGGGTATAATCACCAAAAGCCAAACAACCCAGTATATTGAACCATCCAAAAAAGATGGTGACTACCATCATTACCAATACAGTTTCCAAAAGCAGGGCAATGGAGGTCAAATCCAGTGACCTAGGCTTCACAAATTCTACAATATCGAACCCTCCTTATAGAAAATGAACTCTACAAGCCAGATAAAAATACTGATCAAGACAACGTAGTCAATTATTTAGTGTAGGATTAATACCGAAAAATCACCTCCTCAAGTGACGTAGCGGCAGAAAAATCATCCTGCACGAGGTTTTGTTAATCATTTTGGAGTTCCAACAAACAATGAGTAAGACACACTAGCGACAAGTTAATATACCTCTTCAGATGCATCAACTGAGATAGAATCGTTGATGACCTTATAATCCAAACTGGAGCAGCTGCCTTGAATATAACTAGGATTGCTGGATAGGATCCTGTAAACCAGCTATAAATATATCATCATAAAGATACACATAAATATATAAAGGCAGCTCTTTTCTAACTTAGGGAAAAAATCAAGAACAAGGCTGATAACACTATTGTGTAGCAGCCATCAATAATTCACATCAGCTAGGTTCATAGAGCAACTTCAGAAACACAACTTACAAATGTAGCAGTTTCACAAATCCATTCATAAATATTGAGACTAGACTAAAGGGATCATAGCTCAAAGCCGCAGAATAATCATAATTTAATTGAATTAGAATTCTACCACGTCGAACAACAGTGAAGTAAATACCCCAGATAAAGAGCACATGAAAGAGAACCATCGCCGGGGGAGAAGCTCGAACATTAAACAGCTGCTTGCATCCCTTGGCAAATCCAGTGAAGACCAAGAGAATCACCGCTGGATTCGATAGAGCATGAAAGAAGATTTGATTTAGCATAATTGACATTTATTGTTAAGACTGTAAGATCAAAGTAAGGGCCAACAAGGCCACTGATTATAGTGCGGGTGAAAAAAAATACCGCAACCGGTGTGTGTGTTGAACCGATAGCCAGTTAGCATGGCACACTTGCCATGGCAAGTGCCGCTATAATAGGGTTGTTCGGGGGAAACTTTTAACAGCTACGAAGTACTTAGTAAAGTACCATGAAGTTAAGTGAAATCATCATAACCGTGGAAGGGCTTAACAGCCTAACCTCTGTAATTGGAAATACACCAGTCAGCAAGAAGCTAGACTTGGTTAAGGCAAGAAGACGTTGTGAAACCACGAAAATTTTTCTTTCAAACCAAGATTTGTTTCAAACTCTTTTCTTTCAAAACCAAAGTTTCTTTCAAACCAATACTTATTTCTAACTTTCTTTTAAACCAAACCAGAAGACCTACACCGGCCTCAACACCACATGGTAGGTAAGTTACACCCAGTTCACTTTTGAATAACCGGAAGGAAACCGGTAAACACGGAATGCATATTATCACAGGATGATATAAGGGAGTTGACAACGGAATACTTCACCTAGGTGTGTGACGGACACTACGAGTGTACCAACTGTAGTGTGGGACGAATGCACTCCGTTAGGAGCTTGTGGGCCTGACAGACCTACTTATGGGTTAGTCGGGTTAGTAGCAATGTATCAGTATGGTACCCCACATATGTATACGAGTAGAGTTCGGAACACGGGAAGTAGTCGACTCCATACTACGGTCAGCAGTAAAAGTCAAAAAAGAGCAACGGATTACCAAGAATGGTTGAAGTAAAAGAACCTAGTTAAGTTAACGATACTAAAAGGAATTAGTGAATCCATTTCAAAGAACTATTTAAGAGTCAGGAAGTGCGAAGTGCACTGACTGTTATGTAAAGACATCACATATGTCTTAAGGATTCTCAGGGATAAACATGATAGTTGGAACGGTGACCCAGCCTATACATGGCAAGGCAGATGCTTGATATGGACATGTTAATGTGCAACGAACGAGATGAAATTCCCAGAATGATTACCTACACTACCAGGAAATATCGATACAGAAGAGGATAGTTAACCCAGGTAAGAACGCAAAACGGCATAGTTAACTAAACATACCAAAAAGTGCAAGCCAGATGTAATGGCATAACTTGGCAATACCCAGGAGCAATCCTTGAAGGGTGTTTGCATCAACGATTGTTGAACAAAATAACGTGACAGAAACGCAAGAGTTGGAACTAATACTCAGTTTAAACATAGGTCGTCAGGAGGTAGACTGACATTCCTAAGGGGCATCCCGTGAAAGGAAGCGTGATGCAATGACCCTGTCATGGAGCCCAATGCAAACTCCAAACCATGTAATGTTGTACAGAGAAGTAAATGTGTGTGAACAGCCTACAATGAGCAGAGCTCGAGGCAATAAGGCTTATAAGCCACAAACAAAATGTGTTATGTAAATTTGATTGATTGCAGAAGTTTATGTTGTATAAGTGATTAGAGTGGAGAACGAACCACTGCATTAAGAGTGGGGATACCTCTCGATATTGTGAGACAGCAGGAGCGGTAGTTATGTGAACCAAGTTCAAGAAATATGTTAGGGATTGACCATGTTGTTGTTACCCAATAGTGATTTAAATAAGAAAAATACGAAAGAAGTGTTGTACCAGTTGTGGAGACTGGAAGAGTAATAAGTTTAATAGCAACCACCATAGGTGTGTGATGCTAAATATGTAGTGAACAACGCTCAAGGAGCATAAAGACTCGAAGAATAGCGTATCCAGCAAACAGCCAAATAAGTGGCGAAACACAGTGTAATGCGGAAGCTAATATAATAGCGGATGCAGTGTAAGTTGATGTTGTATAATGAGTAAGGATACGGTGCGCAATAAGCGACCGTTGTATAAGTATTGTTAAATGATAATATGGCAACTAAGCATGGTTATGAGTTAAACCCAGTGGAGATACAACGATAAGTAATAGCAAATGAATCAGGCAGTAAGCCAGTAGCCAGTATTATGAGATAAGAATCTCAGTGAAACACAGTGTGAATTCCATTGCGAATCGCATAAGAGATTTACTGCCAAGAGTTTACGCCTCTACACTCTGTATGACCGAGTGTTTTGGTATTGCATTTACGCAGTAATGATTGAGTGAGATAGTTAGGAATTTAGGAAAATGTTAGTGGTGATAGAAGTAGAAAGAGGCTTATGACGCTATAAGGACCAAGGCATAGGAAATGCAAGGTCATACCAAAGAATACATGTACAAAACCAAATGTGGAGGCATGATTAACAATAAGTGACTGTAGTAGCATTAAATACCAAATATCGGTATGGACTATACCTCGCGTCAGTAAGAGATGCCACGCGTCGGTTGAGAACCGTTATTACCAAGATAAAGGTGATAATTGGAGATGTACAATACAATAAGAATAACGAGTTGGGTAAACTAAGCTCTAAAGTTATCAAGAGTGCGCAAGCAGAAACTAGTGAGCCCGTGATATTCAAGTGTTGAATGTGCATGGTGAACATGAGTGAATGGCTAATTATTATGCCTGAGAAGCCTCACAGGCCAGAACGAAACCGGTTATGAGTTAAATAAACTCCAATGAGAATTCTTGGGTTAAGGACTAAACCGCCAATATGTTAAGATCCTTAACCAGGACACATTGTATAACAGACCGCGTGGAAGTTAAAACACTTCACGACGGGTAAGACATTTTAAACCAATGTTCAGTGGTTGATTACGTGGGCGTAATCCCTTTTAAGGGGAAGTAGAGCGTAAAACCGCTTAGTGTGGTTTACCGTACAAGTGTACGTTGAACTATGTTGTGCATAGCACAAAATAATTTTTTGGAGATTGGTGCGTGCGTTACATAAACATACGCATAATTCATGGTTTAAATTGTGGTAAATATCATTGTGATAAGTGGGTATTCACTTTGTTAACTGTTGTGTGTGAGAGTACTAGTGTAAGGGAGTAAAGAAACTCCCGGGGAACTAAAACCCAACAGTATATGTTTGTATAATACTAAATGAAGTCCGTGTGTTGTATTTTGATAAAAATATATGTTATATATATATATATATACAATATAGTGATTCATGAAAGGTATGAATTGAGGAGAAATATGTGACTACTTCTACCACATAGGCAGTGTATCTAATCGTTTTGTGGGGATAGTGGATTCGTGGGGTTGTCGTACTCTTGGGGACCTCGCTGTGGATAACTGACAGTGGATTAAATTTACTGAGAATTCTAGTTAACAAATTTTATCATTTTTTAGGAAAAGAAATAATTACAAAACTTAACTTGAACAAAACAATAATAAGAATAATTAAAATAAAACAAAATAAAAATAGGAATTATAAATCTTTTTGTCTTTTAAGAAAACATCCCGGGTTGTTCTGCTCACCTATTTTATCAATTATATTAATATAAACTTTACCACTTAAGTAATAAACTCAGAAACTATAAATAATTCGTTGACGACTAAATCTAACGAAACCCTAACCAGTTGCTAGAACTAGCAGCAGACTAATGCTCTAATCCGGACACAACCAATCGCATAAAAGACAACTTCTATTTGAGACTAATTAACCTATAGGCCGGATCAGCTTCTAGTGTTAACCAGGTTTAATTCCTATGTCTTGTTATCTATCTCAGCTCTCGCATGTTGATAGAAAACTACAAATATTGCTTTAATAATTGATCAGAGAATTAAAGCAGATCAAGAACTGGAATTAAACTCTTACTTTAGATAAAATCATAGTGGAAAGCTTAACATAACATAATTATATAAAATAGGCTCGCATCCCAAACCTGGGAGGACTTAGTTTATTAATTAAACATAACTATATAAAACAACGTTCTAATAAAATAAAGAGAAAGGGTGAGAAAACTCCAGCTAGCAAGTGACTCTGAATCCTAGCTCCGCCTCTGTATCCACGTCGTCCGTAATAATAATACTAATTAATGGCAGTGATGTGTGTGGTGGAAAAACAAATAAAAATGGAGAAACGGGGAGAAGAGAAATGGATGTGGTCGTATGGTATGGAGAGCGTACGTGGTGAGCGATGAGATGATGGTGAACTGGCGTGGTGAGCGGTGAGATGATGGTTGAACTGGCGTGGTGAGCTTGAGATGATGGGTGAACTTTGGATTTAAAGAAGGGGATGAAAAATACTGAAGGAAACGTGGGTTATTTATAGGAAAGTGGAGAAGAAACAGACACGGAAGCAGGCGGTGTGATTAAATGGCGGTGGAGTTGGTGAGGCAATCGCGGAGATTACAGTCAGGAAAGCAGCGGTGTCACGCTGAGTAAATTAGGCGCCGCTGCAATTAATGAAGTGCGGCGCCGCGAAGGAAGAATGAAAAAACGGAAGAAGAAAACTGGATCTGCGTGCGCATTTAACGCGTCCGCCTCCTTGTCCGCGCCTTATTAGGCGGGACTCCTCTTCTCCGTCGCTTCCTGGTCCGCGAGATAACATGCGGACGTCTCTGTCTTGTCCGCTACTTATGAGGCGGACGCGCCTCTTGTCCGCCAAGCGGACGGTGCCTCTGTTCTATGCGACATTGTATTAATATACTAATGTACTACAATCTTCAACCGGTCCCCGATTCTTCGTTATAAGTCCGTTTTAACTCGCCGTTTGTTGCGTTGGAAAGCTCATGAGATTATCTATCCATTTACATGGCCTTTTCCTACATTTAACACATAAAATATATCATAATATCAAACCATAAACTAGGACATCATATGATAAGTGAGAAATACGACACAAATGCTATGAAAATAGGAAGAATTTAAAGCCCTAAAAGTAGATGTATTTCTCGCTTATCAGAAATCGACATATAACCTAGTGAGAATAAGATTTCCTAGGCAACAAATTAAAGTGAATGAAGATAACTGATAGACGGAGTTCTATCCTTTGGAGATGTAATGATTATGACTAGAATGACTAAAAGATAGAAAATTGGAAATGAGTGTATTATTTGATGCTTGAAAATGAAGTGGGAGGTGGAACTTGATTGCATGTGATAAAGGGAAGCCAAACACAAATTGGGGTGGAAGGATAGTTCAACACTGATGCTGATCACATCAGGGTTGGATTATTCATGAAGCTCCCTTAAGTGGTCACAAATAACCACACTAGGAAAAAAAGCAAAGAGCATAAGTTGGACTTGGAGTTGTATGCGTTTTCAAAAGGATTTTCAATTGGTATTTTCAAAACCTTCGATTGATACCTTAATTAAAGAAAGTTATCCTATTTAACCTTATAAAGAATATGTTTGTAGTACTCGCTCATGAGCTGAGGACATATGAGCCTTTGTCTTCGGACCGGTGTCATGGGAAGTATATATGTTAAAGATTAAGTGATTGTTTTGATCTCCCAAAGGAATCTGCGGGATAACTGTGTATACAAAAGGTAATTTTGATTGCTATACATGCTAAGACATTTTGTGTGGTATGTGTAATAAATGTTATTTTGACCTTGAGTCCTAATGTGGTTGAGTTCCGAAAGCTGTTATGTTACCCAGACCTAAGAGTCTGAGGGTTGTTATGTAGGTACGGATGTTGTTAAGATACCCGGACCGTTGAGTCCGAGGTTATCATGTAAGTATGTTATGTTATGTATGGATGTGGATATGTTACCCGGACCGTTAAGTCCGAGGTTGTTATGCAAGTATGGTATGTTATGGATGTGGTTAGGGTAGTTATGTGAAAGTATGTTTGGTGATGGAAGTTTTATTTTGCAAGTAATTCCCGTGTTCTAATCCAAATGATGCGTGAGGAGTGTGAACTTCGAGGACGAAGTTCTTTTAAGGGGGGTAGATTGAAATACCCCAAACCATGATGTGTTGTTTAAATGCTAGAATATGGTATGCAAAGGCTAAAAAGTGCCTTAGGAATGGTATTAAGTAAATTAAACCATAGTAAACACAGTAAAATACCTTAAAGACAGTTTGAGCAAAAACATGCTCTAAGCTTGGAATGAACTTGGTTAGGACCCAAAGAGCCTACCAAGACTTAGTAACATGCAATTATGATTTAATAAGGCTAATTAAGTCTTAAGAAACATTGGTAGACAATTAAACCAAACAAAACACAAGAAAACACCTTAAAGTCAATTTAAGCAAATACTTGCCCTAGACTTGGTTTAACCTTGTATAATACCTAAAGGTCATTCCCAGACCTTATTAACATGCTAATGAACATGTTAAATCAATTACTAAAGAAAACCAAGCTTGAAAACAAGTTAAAACACAAAATGTGCTTTAAGGAGTCTTAAAGCACATTTTTGAAAAATTGTCTTGGAAATGAGTTTTGAGTGGCTAAATGTCCATCATTACTCTTAAATCAACATGTGTACTACTTAGTATCACATTAGGAAGTCTAAATCAATGGGAAAACAAAATTTTCACAATTATGTGCCTTAATTTGTGAATAGTGCTCAAATAGTGCTAGTTTAAGTTATAAGTCAACACAAGTCAATTAATTGGTCAACAAAGACCAAAAATCAGCCTATATACAAAAGGGGGCCGATTTTATAAGTGGTGAGTCATCACCCTTGCTAGTTAGTTAAAAAAAGAAAGAAAAAGTAAGTAAAAAGGTTACTTTTGCTTTATAACATAAATATCTCCAAATCTTACCTCTCTCCTCACTTTTCCTTCATTTATCCTTGCTCCCACCGTCACCTATCTTCATCCTCCCTTCTCAAAAACGTTTTCCTACAGCAAAACACAATTCTCCATCTTTGAATGCTTGTAACTCATGGCTCCAAGCTCTGAATTTAATTCCGAGACTACCGTTGTCTTAGTTAGAGTAAGCTCTACATTCCTATCTTTTCAAATCTCCAAGAACTCCAATTTGATGCCATGGAGAATCACCATTGAAGGAGCTTGAGCTCATCTTTTCATGCCTTGTCATTCTCCTTTGCTTTAAGGTGAGGAAAACCAAAGAAAAACTTCATTCCCCCTTGTTTTTATTGTATGACCGAGAATCACCCATTAATGGTGTGTTATTTTGATCTTTCATAGCCTCATTTCAAACTTCAATGGACTAGGAGGAGTCCTCTCTTGTTACTTATTCAAGTTCTCTTTCAAATTCCAAGGTAAACTTCTATTTTAAGTGTTTAAGACACTTATGTAACCTAGGGTTTAATTATGAGTTTAATTATTAAACTTAAATGCTCATTACCCTTATATGTGTATTGGTTAGAAGATTGACAAGTTATAAAAGCTCCTTGCCGATTTTCAACCAAGAAAGAACAAGAGAAAACACGTGAGAAAGCTTGGAAAACAAAGAGGTAAATGACCTCTCTTAATGTAGCTTTATGTACTAGGAAATTGAGCTATATTTGCTTAATAATTAACCTAAAGAGCCAATGGGAAATGAGATAGAAAACTATCCACAAGGTGGACTAAAAGGACATGGGATCATTATTGTGTGTATTTGAAGGTTGAAGGCATTATTATGTGGGAAATTCAGTGTTTAAGGTTTATGCAATTTAAGGGCCTAAGTGCCAAGCAATTTAAGTTTATGCACTATATTGTGATGTAGTGTAGTTTAAAGGTTTAGTGGTGTGTAAAGAATGTTTCTTGTGGAGATGAAGGTCTTTGATGGTTAAAGGATGAAAAACCATATGTTTGTGGGTAAGGAATGTGTATTAGGGGATTAAGTGTTCTTGATTGTCTAAAGGTGAAAAACTATGTGTTTTGGTGTAAGGTGATACAAGAGAAGCTATGGCAAAATTTAGTTGATAAACAAAGGAGCTTATGTGTTATAATGAGATTTTATGACCTAGAAGGTACTAGGAAATGTTAAGTGTTAAATTGGTGAAAGAAAGTGAATTAAGGTGTTCTTAAGTGTTAAGATGCCTTGGGTATAGTCTTAGAGGATTAGAGAGCTAATGGATGATTTCTAGATACACCAAGGTCATGGTGAAAATGGGTTTGATCTTGTGCAAAGTTTGGTGAACAATGGAAATGTAATGCCTTGTGAAGGTTTAATTATGAACTTGTGGGAAAGAGTTGAGGAGTGTGTGTAAAGGGGATGAGTGTGATGCAAAATGATGCTTTAGGAGTGGTTACCTTGTTGTGGAAGAACACTTTGGTTAGTGGAAGTTTTAAGCAAAAAGTACAAGTTACAAGTGTAAGTAAAATGTTCTAAGTGTTAAGGATTTAGTAAAAGTTTGAGTAAAAGTTTAAGGAGTTTTTTGGATGATTAGAGAGGGTTTTAGTGTGCCAAAAAGATGTTAAAACATGTGGGAAAACATGTGTAATGCATAGGAAAAGATTGGGGTGAATTTGGAGTTCAAAATGAGGAGAAAAGCACTTTGAAAAATGGGGTCTGTTCTGGACCGCCCCTAGGGACCGCCCCTGTGGGGAGGTCCAGTGGAATTATGCAGCTGTAGGATCTTCTGATGTGGACCGCCCCTGGGACCGCCCCAGTGGGGCGGTCCAGACCAGAAAGAAAGAAAAAAATTTGTTTAAGGGTTCTAATGATGGGGGATTGAATGGTAATGGTTTTAGATGATGTTTAGGCCTTGTCTGGTGACATGTAAAGGCCTTAAAATGTGTAAACAAGTGTTAGGTTTAATGTGAGAGTTGTGAACTTAAGATCACAAGAGTAAAATTAAATATAACGGGATGACGGGGTTAACTATGGGCGCATTAGACGTTAAGCAATCATGTTACTCCAATGTTAATGAAAGTAATGTGATGTTACCAGTTGTACAGGATTTGTTCGAGGAACCTAGGACGACACAATATAGTGGACCGTGGTGAAAGGTATGGTTTTCTTGCAACCTGTGTCCTACCGGATTACACCGGCTTGTATGCCAATGTGTTTTTCTGTATGTTTGCCACCTTTTAAGATAAAAAATGTAATGAGTTTACAGTTGTTTAATTATGTGGCGTGCGTAGTTCCGATACCGTTTAGCTTTAAATATGTGCTAGACTTAACTAACCGACTCTAGGATTACATAATAGATCGGTATTCGGATTTAACGACCCAAACCATGGGAACGTTCTAACCACGGCTATGCGTGAGTTAGTTATGTGTTGTTTGTGCGTGTTAGTATGTTCACTACCCTTGTGTGTGTCTAACTAGACCTAACCACCTATTTGTGAATTAATGTACTAAGTCCAATAATGAGACTTCTAACAAGTGCTAACCGGGGAGTGAGGAGTCCGGAGTGTTCCGGCCACGCGTGTGTAGTATGGGGGTCGTTGTCATATCAGGTTCGATCCTCTCCGTATGTTATGGTTGTTTTCCTTTTTGGTTACCAACCTTCCCTTTAGCTTAACCAAGGCTATTTTACTGACTCACGTCGGGCTCAAGGGCATACTATGTTTGTTCGGTGTGCTTGGGTTACTATATCCGACACACCTTGGGATTAAGTTATCCGTTCATCTAACAGGACGGTAACGAGTTATGTAACGAGCTTATCATGAGTCTGGCAGCATTCTCTAGGCTCTACAAGTGAACTAACTATGTTTGGGTCGGTTCCTAAAGAGAACCGTTCCCGTTATGTTATGTGTTATTGTTGTACTACAATTCTTATTGCGATGTTATGTTGTATGTACGTTGAAACGTGAAATGAGTTGTTATGTGGAGTATGCGGATCATGGATATGAATCCAGGTTATTAAAAGACGAATTTGAGTATAACCCGACTAGTGGGTAGTGTCGTCTATTAAGGAAATAGCTCCATTAGAGGAGAAACCCTCTAGGGTTAAAGAACACAATGAGCGATTTATCAAGTATAGAAGTGTTGATTGACTTGTTGAACCCTGTTGTTGTGCGTATGCAATGTGTTGTGTGTTTATAGTTTTCATGCATGATTTGAATATAATCAACCGCATGTTTAGACGACAATTAGTTGTGCGTGGCCCGGTAGCATGCGGGCTGCATGATTACCATACCAGCAAAGGTGCTGAGCCCCCTAGGGGGCCACCCTTTCTTTCCTTTTCTATTTCAGGTACAAGGAGCTGGAAGCCGTTCGAGAGTAGGACGGGGTAGTTGTTTGTACATGGGTAGCCATTCAAATTGAGTATGTATTGTAGGTGTAGTAAGACCGAAATTGTTGACGGCATTAGTTTGTAAATACTCGGTACAGTTGGAATGTATATGTATATTGGTTGTTGTTAATAGAAAGGGATAGTAATGTGTAGTTGCTCGGGAATCTAGTCCATCAGACCGATACAATGTATATGTATTAGCCTTGTTAGCCACGTGGGTGGTTAACGGCGTGTAACACCATTGAGTTAAGTAATGTGATGAGTTAAGTTTTCCGCTGCAGTTTGTTGTTAAGCGTATGGTTGTAGTTGGGGTGTTACAGTCTATATACTGTAATATATATATATATATATATCCCTTATACCTACACATAGCAGTATATGCATGTTTTCAAAAGAAATACACTGATATTGCCAGTTATACCTGAAATACCCATGAATTTTGAGTTAAGATAAGTATAAGGTATAGTCGACGTAAGTAAGTTAATCGTTATGTTAATGGCTAGTCCGAGGTTAGTATATTAATGGCCAGCGAAGTCAAAAACCTTTTATCTTATTCTTATTTTCCTTTCTCTTCCTAAATTGATTATAGACATACATACTTACCTTATTCTCTCCGATGTTATTATTTAAATCATTATCTCAACATTCTACAGACATTACAAACGTCTTCCTAACCATAAGAGTTCAATTCCTGTTTTACTACTTCTACATTTATTATAGGTTGGTAAGATCCTTATTTTCCTCCGATTTATTTAAATTATTATTAATCTAGTTTCTTACTAACGTAACAACATATCCTTTTTGTTGGAGTCGATAATTTATTTTATTTCTATTTCCTATTATATCAAAATAAATATTTTATCCTCTCCTTAGATATTTGTGCTCGTCGTTATCTCTTCCTCATTTTATTGCAAAACAATAAAATTACTTTTTAATTTCTAGTCGGTTGAATCTAGTCATCTTCCAAGTTACTTACAATCTAGTTATTTATCTTGCCTTTCAAATCATTTACAACACTAAATGTATAATTCATTTTTCTAACTACTTGCGACGATTATTATTTCTTTTCTTTTCTAAAACTGGTTACGTTTTATCTGGCACTAACTATGTGGATTCTTTTTGAATTATTTACAATATTAGTTATTTTATCCTCCTTCAGAATGGATTACTTTTTATTTAATTAACAATGTTGATCTTATCTACTGCTAACAAATTAACTATTTTATTACTTATCTTTCTACTAATTATTTTATTCCTAATCATTAAATTATTTAACCTTATCATTTAATTACCGATCATTCATCCTTATCTACTAACATTATTTCTTCTTTCCATTTAATTAATTAATTCATACTTATCCACATCCTCTTCTTTCTCAACTTAATTTGTTTATTAATTATCAAATACATTTTTGTTTCCTTTCTCACTCAAAATTTATTCCTATAAATACCCATGACTATTTTCTTCTTCCTTCATCAATATTCACGTTCATCCTTCCCAATACAAGATCTCTAGCTCTTTCTTTATTCCTTCAAAGTTTCTTCAAGGCTTCTCCCCTGGTGCCGAGTTAGGGTCGTTCGAAGGGTAAGTGTAATTCTACTAGTTGGGGATTACAAAGGTTACGAATATATTATATTCTTATTAAAGGATTGTTGAAAAATGTATATTTTAAATCCTAGATGTCAAGTTCATTAATGGTGGATGCTATAAGTAGTGGGCGATATCCGTTCTTGACTGGACATGGATTCCAGGTAAATGTTGTGCTCAACATTCTCTACCTCTGTGTTCTTGCGAAATATCAATGGATTGGATTTACTGTGGTTTTGATATTATGTAAGTTTGGGAATTATTTTCCCCCGTGTATTCTGGTGCAAGGAGTTTTATAACTATTGTGATAAAATGTTTTGGGAGACTTTCTCTGGATTGATTGTTGGCCTGTTGGTGCCTTTTGGTGCCCCGTGTATATTGTTGGTGCCTTTATGGTACTCCGTGAATTATTGGTACTATGTACCCCATGAATATTATATCAACTTTGCCTGCAGACATTACTTGCAGTTAAGCTCTAATGATCTACTCCTTTGGGTCATAAGTTACCTTCTGGGGGGTGTGCACACTTAAGGACGTAGAGTGAGGTAGGATTCTATTTGTTGCGACCCCGAATTGGGTGTTGAAATACCCTGAACTTAAATATGGTGATTAGAATATTTTAATATGGTATTTAAGGGCCTAATAGTGCCTAAGTAATTTTGGTAAGGAAAGTAAATCCAAAAGAAATAGGAAAAACGCTTAGAAAGCGGAAAACGCTAAAATAAGCGTTAAATAACCATAGGAGGTACGAGACCTCGGTTATAGTATCGTAAGGATTCCTAAGGCTTATTCATGCCTAATTAGTATACGGGAATGATTCCCAAAGAAAACGGATCCGAATAATGTATTAAAACGCTAATAGAGCTTTAGCGCACGTTTTTCGAGAAAACCCGAAAACGTGATTTTAAGTGGTCAAACGAACCCGTAAAAATTATAAATCATTAAATAACAATAATTAAGCATCAATGGAAGCTTAATAGCCAATAAAAAAATAAAGAAACGAGGAAATTCTGGAAAACGGGCCCGGTTAGTGAATAGTACCAAAACCGGGTAAAATAACTAGCGTTTTCTGTAAAAGACGAAAAACGCTCCAGCCTGTAACAGTTATGTGGGCCGGTTTTTAATTGTGAGACAGCCCTCTCACATACCTAATAAGCTAGAAAGAAATAAAGGAAAGAAAGAAAGAAAAGTAGAAAAGCAACCCCACCCTCTCTCTCCTCTCTCATTTCTCTTTTCTTCCTTCTCTTTCCTCTCTTTCTTCTTCCTCCATCGTTTTTTTCTCCCCTCTGGTTGCAGCCGATTCCTTCCTCCTCCCATGGCTACTCTATCTCCTTCTCCATGCTCTATCTTCATTTGAGCTCCAAATGTAAAAATAATTACATATTTGTAATCCCCTCATCCTCCTCTATCATTCCCTCTTTTCAAAATTCAAAAAGGATGAGTTTCATCTCCATGGGTTTTCCCCATTTGAAGAGAAAAGCACACCATTATGGAGCTTGGAGTCTCCTCTTCCCAACAAGGTAAAAATCTCCATAAAAGATTCAAGTTTCTCCACCTTCCTTTGGTAGCCGATTTTTGGCCCTTTGTAATGCCTTATTTTTCTCTCTCTTTTGAGCATCAACTTCACCTAGCAATGGTGGTGGATTCTCCTTCTTGAACCAAGGGCTAAAACCCCTCCTAAAGCACTCCAAAGGTAAACCCTAGAATTTGTATTTTAAACACTTCAATGAACTAGCATAAATCTAAGGGTTAGTGTATTAATTATACTTGTCTTTGTGTGCTTGGGTGATGGGAATGGAGTTTGGCAACTCCATTCCCCACAAAACCGATTTGGACAAGAAAGAGAGGAAGAGGAGAAATGGAAAAGAAATGAAGGAATAAAAAGCTCAAGGTAAGAGCTCCTTCCTAATGCTTAATTTAATGCATTAGTGTAATGGGAATGGGTAAACAAATAAAAGAACCTAAACTATTGCACTAGTATTGTAGTTGTGGATGTTTGAGTAGTTGTGAGCAAAAATGTGGATTTGTAGGCCTTAGAGCCAAATGAATGGTGTATGTGTATTAGTATTGCTATTTGAGGAAGTAATGATATATTGGTATTGTAATTGAGGAAATGTTGGTGTATTGAGATTTTGTATGTGTGCTGGTAGAACCCTTGTGGTTTGGCTAGAATATGGATGAATTTGTTGAGAAAGGATATGTGTGGATAAGTAAGGAAAGTAGGTGAACTATGGAAAAATTTTGGTAGGAATTGTGTATTAAGATTGACTTGGTGGATGGGAGAACCAAGGCATGTATTGGGGATAGTAGAGATGGTTAATGACCATGTAATGGGGGTAGTAGTATGTGGATAAAAGAGTATAGATCTGTAGCAAGAAGTATTGGATTGCATTGGGGGAACTAGGAAGAATTAGAGTACAAGACTTAGTAAAATGAATGTTGGACTTGGGTATAGATGTTGTAATTGCTTGGAATTGTATTTGGGATGCTAGTATTGGTGTTGGTAGTAGGAGTATTGGATGGTAGAAGTTGATTTAAAAATCTGTAGCATAAGTAAAACAAAACTGTTACATGTGTTGGAAAAGAAGTGAGGAGGATTGTGCAAGTGGTTGATGGATTTAGGAATGGAGTTGGTGAATGAATTAAGGTATTTTAGGAAGCCTAAATGGCACCAAATCATGTTAGGATGTATGTAGGAAGATTGGGGAAGCAATGGGTAAAGAAGGGAACTGAAAACAGATTTTGAAACTGAAATACTGGGCCGGACCGACCTTGGGACCGGACTTGCAAGGTCGGTCGAGCCCAGAGTCACAAAGACAGAAACCTTCTGGAATGGACCGGACTTGCGACCGGACTTGCAAGTTCGGTCGAACCAGAAAATTTTTCCGTCTGAAACCTTCTGGAATGGACCGGACTTGCGACCGGACATGCAAGTTCGGTCGGACCAGAAAATTCTCCCGTAATGAGGGCTACTGGAATGGACCGGACTTGCACCGGACTTGCAATTCGGTCGAGTAAAAAAAAATGTTTTATAATATGATTATAGTAATCATATGTATATGTATATATGCCTATATACCTATATGCATATATATGCAGTAGTACGCTATAAATGAAGTAGTAAAGGTAAGAAAGTAAGCATATGAGTAGGAAAACAAGTATAAAAAGTAACCAAGTAAGTTGAGAGTATGAGAACATTAAGTACACCGGGATAACGGGGTAAGTACGGGAGTAGTAATTATTTGTGTATCGTAAGAGTATAGTATTAATGATAATGTTGGAACATTATCAGTGGAACAAGTGTGAACCAAGGAACGAGGGAACACATGGTAGAGCTAACTCCGGTGAAAGGTATGATTTTCTCATGCCCCGTATGCTAACCGAGTTACGTTGATTTGTGTGCTGTATGCCGGCTAATCAAGACTAAAGCATGAAAACGGTTTATTGCCTTTCATTGTATGTCTTACTGTATGTTGTGTGAGCTAACCCTTCTTGATTGATTGTGTGGCTTCACTTAGTGCGTAGATCGACTCATAGATGAGTCTTGTTGTGTAGTGACTCGTAGTAAGAGTCATGTCGTGAATTGATGGAACCGTAGCCACGCACTAAACCAACGAATCAATAAACGATAACGTAAACCAATGAACTCACTAGAATGTGAGAGAGTGTACGTGAGTAATAACCTTCCGATAACGGTAAGAGAACCGAAATGAATAATCCACAAACAATAAGTAGTGGAAGTGTATAAGTAACCTCTATTAGAGGAATTAACCTTGGTGCAAGATATGAACCATGAGAGTAGTAAAGAAAAACGAGGGATCTCCAAACCCCTTAGTAATTAGTCGCCCATTATGAGAGGACCCGACTGATGTAAGTATGTCCCGAACATGAGAGTATTCGATACGTTGGGGAAACCCTTAAATCTGAGGATACTAGTCGGTTGCAATTCCCTAAGCTAGTGGAGGTTATCAAGAGAGATACTTCTAGGCTAATCCACGAGATTGTATTATACTCTGAGAGAAGAGTGTTGGGAATTTGAGTAGTCCGGTAAAAACGGGCATTTGAGGGGCTAAGCGTATAGCCCTTGTATTGTAGGTCCGGCGGCGAGTCTTGTGTATGACTCTGCCCAGAGGCCAAGTAATGAGTAATGAGTACCACGTATGTATGAGTAAAGTAATGAGTACTGAGTAAGAAGTGAGTATGAGTATGTAGTGAGTACCGAGTATTGAGCATGTATGAGTAGGTATTGAGTATTGAGTACGTATGAGTAAGTATGGAGTATTGAGTAGTGAGTATGCACAAGTATAGTAACGAGTACTGAGTAAGGATCGTGTGCGAGTAAGGTATTGAACATGGAGTGATGAGTATGCAAGAGTAAGGAGTGAGTATGAGTAGAGTAGCGAATATTGAACACAGTACGAACAGAGTAGTGAGTAACGCAATGAAGAGTAATGAATAAATAACTAATACGAACGGTTGACTAACGAATTGTCTTCCTCAGTAAGTATTGAACCTTGTATGTGTATGTAGGTATTGTTGATTGTATTGTTGTAGCCTGAGTATGTATGTATGTATGCATGTAAAATGAACTCCATGTATATCCGACCCAAAGTAGTCGGCGTACCGCGGTTAGCACGCGGTATATGCGAAATTCATATTCAGCGTAAGCTGACCCCCTAGGGGGAACGTTTTTAGTGTGCAGGTACTCGAACCTGACCACCGTTCGAGAGAGTAGGACGGGGACTGCTATGTAAGCATGGGTAGTCGTATTTTAAGGATTGTATTTGTAATGTATTGCGAAATGGAAAGTTCCAAGCTGTATCGGTAATTTAAGGATTGTAGTAGACTCGGTATAGTAAAGTATTAGAAGTTGTATTTTGAATTATGGTTGAGTATGCAAGGGAAAGTAATGTATTGTGTAGAGTACTCGGTATGTTCAATTCATCAGACCGATAGTATGTAGTATTGTAACTCGCCTTGTTAGTCACATGGGTGACTAACGGCATTGTACACCCGCCGTTGTGTATGGAGTATCCGCTGCGAAGGTAAGTATTGTACAGTAATGACGGTATTAGCGGTAGGGGTGTTACAAAAAGTGGTATCAGAGTGAAGTATCGCTCTGATGGATGAAATACCGAGTTTAGGAAGATACCGAGTTAGGAATTAGAGACTTAGGGCTAAGGGTTGAGTGTTAGCGTGTGAGGTACGCTAGTTAGGAACTTCCGTGTGAACCGGACACCTACAACCACCATAACCCGCCCTCCGCAACCCACGGTATTAAGATGGAAAGTAACGCCAGAGAGATGGAAAGACCTCTCACACTCGGGTAAAACCCGATCTGGAAGTTGCAAAACGAACCTCATTAGGAAAAGAACCTGTCATACGGTAGAGTCCAAGAACTGGAAGTCCCGAAGACGGTTCCCGCTGAATGACAAGGATCGCACTTAATGGCAGAGGATTGAAGATCCTAAATATAGGATAGTGGAATTTATGGCACCATGGGGCGACATGCTTCGCAGTCGCAAGAACCATGAGCAGCCAGCAAGAAGAGAAGCACAATCGCGCAATGAAGCAAGGAAGGTAGAGTAACAAGCCGAGACAAGAGAGTCTACGGACTGTAATGTTTGATAGTACCGACAACATTATACAAACCGACTAAGGAATTAGTCGAGGTTGGATTAACGCTAAACCTACACGCCAAGATGGCCGTAATAACCGAACAACATAGTTCAGATAACGATGAAAGGATTCATAACACAAACACCTATAGGACCACAACATGGTCCCTAAGGACAAGTCAAGTCTCGAAAACCACAATGAAGGTGGGAGACACCTGAATTGACGACAGTCATGTCAAGTATACTGAGAAGCGACTCAGGAGATTGATCACCAAGATCAAAAGATCAAATGAAGACCTAATAAAACCACCAAATATGGATGGAAACGATACCGTAACCGGTATACGTTAACCGAAAAACAACCTACCCGCGCACTTGCCCAGGGCAAGTGCAGCAACTACAAGACGGTTGGAAGACTTTTAACAACCCGCAAATACTTGCTAAAGTACCGCTATGAAAAATAGAGCAAATATAGGATCACCAATCCTAAGTATTTAAATAACGAAACCTTGGAAAGGCCTAACGGCCCGACCATTGTAATAAGAACATACCAGTCAGCGAGGAGCTGGACTTGGTCAGGACTTTCGACATGGCAATGCCATGAAGAATTACTTTTCACACCGAACCGTTATTTCAAAAACCAAAATTTCTTTCAAAAACCACAAACCCTTCTTTTAAAACCAACCCAACGGAATTACGGTGAGTATCATAGAGTGATACAAGAGGAGTTGACAATAGAATACTTCACCTAGGCGTGTGACGAACACTACGAGTGTACCCAAATACGGGACGTGGGACGACCGCACTCCGAAGGAGCTTGCGGGCCTGACATATAGTTAGGTAAGTGGTAACGTGCCAAGATGGTACCCCACATATGTATACATGTAGTGTACGGAACACGGGAAGTAGTCAACTCCGTTCTACGGACCATAAGTAAATTCAAAACAGAACAGTTGGACACCCCAAACGAGTAAAGGAAACTCAGATAAGCTTACAAGCTAAGGAGTCAAGAACCTACTACAGGAGGATGATTAAGAGTTAAACGTGCGAGAAGCACTAACAACTGAATAAAGACATTGGATATGTCGTGAATATATTAAAGTAAAGCATGATGACTGGAAGGAATACCCAGCCTAAACACAGTAAGGCAAATGCCTAACATTAACACATCAGTGTTTAATGAACGGGATGAAATTCCCAGAACAACTACCACAAACACACAGGGTGATGTTATAAGGTACCGGAAATACCATTCATCACCGAAGAGAATATCAAACCCGTATAACATAAGGAAAAACACCAATGGTCTACCCTAAGAACGGGAGACGTTATAACCCTCAATGGTGATTCAGATCCAGAACCGCAAGGTAGGATAACAAACTGGACATACCCATAAATGGTGGCCAGATGTAATGGCATAATCAGCCCTACCGAGGAGCAATCCATAAAGGGTATCAAGTCAACACAGTTGAACGAGATGTCATGGTAAGAACACTACGATCGGAACGAACATCCGGTTAGAACACTGAAGGGATCCCTCCTGATAGGGATACCCCCAAATTAATAAATGGTATCGATCAATACCAAGATACAAAAGGGTCTCCAACAAACGGAAGTGTGATGCGACGACTTTATCATGGAGCCCAGTATCACCTCCAAACCCGGCAATGGCTTATGGAGAAGTAACCACTTGGGAACAGCCTAGGATGAGCAGAGCTCTAGGCAATATGGCTAGTATGCCATGAAACTATTACAATACATAATTTGACGGTTGCAAAACCCATTGTGAACCATATGGAAAATGGTCAAGGACGATACCGATAAAAGAGTAACAACCAATGAATGAGGATGTCCCTCATAAATGTGAGACCGCAAAAGCGGCGAACACATGGATCCCAAGAAGGGGATACCATCAGTGACTGTCTGAAATACATCCCTTTCAGAACTACTAACGTAGTGAAGCTTGAGCATACAAATACTGCCATGCAATGCAAACTAAGCATCAACAACAATCGTTAATAACCAAGGAGTAATCGGTTCAGAAGGAACATAATCATAGTATAAATGGTGGAAATGCATGAGCTGAAGCTAGCAACAGTGGAGGCCATGTAAACCAATATGGTAAAATCGATAAGAACATGGTGCGCAGCAGGCGACCAATGTATGTCAATAATCACCCAATGCTATGGAGTTGTTAACACGGGATGATTGACAGACCGGGCAACAAGCCAGGAGTCCACACCAAATGATGAAACACCTCACAAAGGAAGTAATGTTCATTCCTATTGCGATCACATAAGAGATTTACTGCCAAGAGTTTACGCCTCTGCACTCTGTAGGACTGAGTGTTTTGGTATTGCACTTGTGCAGTTAATGATCGAGTGGGATAGCTAGGAATATGAGAAAATGTAAATCGTGGTAAATTCTTCCTTTCACCAACGAACATGGCATAAGCCAGCTAAGCAAAAGCTTAGAAACAAACCGTGCGGCCTAAGGCCAAGGAAGCACGAAGAGTGTGAAACACACTAATAATCATAAGATGTGAATTCCATGGGAATAAAAAGTGGAAGGAGACTTAAGAAAGTCACTAGGACCGATGCATAGAAAATGCGAGGTCATACGAGTAAAGAACACTTGTACCAAACAAAATAGTAAGTTGAATTCAGAAGCCACTAGAGAAAGCACTACAACTAAGTAGTGGCTTAAACTCATCCGACAATAAGTCGGAGGTACCAAGTGAATAATCACTACAAAATACAATAGTATACATAGAGATCGCCAGAGAGCCAGTTATAAACCTTATGGATACCGCGCTTGATGGAATAAACCTTATTCCCACAATAAGAGGGATAAAAAGGTGATGTATAACACATTTAAGGGAACAAGAAGGGCAAATAACCCAAGCTATCAGGGTCACGCAGCAGGAGCTAGTGGGCCCAGAATTCCAAGTCAATAAAAGGTTAGTCATCAATGCCTTAAAGCCATTTAGGCTAGAATCGAACCGGTTAAGAGTTAAATAAACTCCGATGAAAATTCTTGATGCAGGGACTAACCGGTGATACGGTTAAGACCCATTGATCAAGGAACATTGTATACTAGACCGCATGGAAGCTGAACCACTCCGTGACGGCTGAATGCCTTCGACCAATGTTCAATATTGACACATGGTAGATTACGTGGACGTAATCCCTTTTAAGGGGGGTAGAGCGAAAACCACGAAATGTATGTCTTACGTGATAGGTGCGTAAACTACAATGCACATAGCGCAAAAGGATTTGTTTTGATGATTGATACTTATGTTATATAAACATTTGTATTCACTCATTGTGTAATTGTAGTAATTTGAGAAGTAAGTATAGGAAAAAGGAGTAGAGAAACTCCAGGGGAATGAGAACCCCATTGGTAATAGTATGAGGAATGAGTATGTATGGGAGACTTGAGGAGTATAAATCGGTATGGAACCGATGTATGTAATGAGTATAAATCGGCATAAAACCGATGTATTTTATGAGTATAAATTGGAGTATAGTAAATTAATGGGATATTATACCCGTGAATTTCTTAAGTATAGTAGTAGGAGAAGATGTAGTAGTAATTGATGAGATGCATAGTAAGTAAGTAAGTGAATCATATGAATTGGAAAATGTATGTGTGTGATTATGAGTAGTAAGATTAAAAAGATAGAAAACAAAATAATGTTTGACGAGTTGTCTGTTTGTATTGAGGTGGGAAGTGGAACTTGATTTGCTAGCGATCAAGGGAAATCGAACACAAATTAGGGTGGAAGGATAATTTAACACCAATGCTGATCACATTGGGGTTGAAGGACTCTGGAAGCTCCCTTAAGTGGCCACAGTAATAACACTAGTAATAGGTATAATCATCATAAATGGTATTTGGGAGATGTATGCAAGTTTTCAAAATGAATTTCCAAAACTAAATTGGTACAATGTTTTCTTCAAACTTGAGAATGAGGATCGGTTTTGAAACCGCTCCCACGGGCGCTAGTGGATCTTCCATGCCTAGGCACGGGTATCCGATCGAAACCATAGGAGGTGAAGCTAGTTTTGAGTCTGTGGAAGTGTAGAGTAGTTTGAAACCACTACACCGTTCGTGCGGTGACAGTGTGTGTTTTGTATTTTTCCAAAGGCACTGGGGCAGCGTAGTCCCGAGTAAGTATGAGTAAGTATGAGTAAAGTATGAGTAAGTAAGTATGAGTAAGTGCCTGAGGATCTCTATATGTGCAAATGAATTTGATCAGAACCAAAGGACCGTAGAGCCAGAAAGCGTAAGTGCTCAAGTCATGACGGCCGTGAACCAGAAAGCGTAAGTGTTCAAACGTGACCGGTACCTGAGGGACCACTCGCCATTGGGGGAGGATGGTACCTAATTGTCTGCGGATGGACCCCCTTGGAGAGAAGTAAAACGGATATTTTTGATTGCTATGCATGCAGTGACATGCTGTTTGGATGTGTAGTATGCATCATGTCAGACATTTGGAGTTTGACAAGTTTTATGTGGAGGTTATAACCTTAGCATAGAATATTTATACAAGTAACAATATTAGATTCACCAACTTTGAGGGCAAAGTTCTTTAAGGGGGGTAGATTGAAATACCCCGAACTTAAATATGGTGATTAGAATATTTTAATATGGTATTTAAGGGCCTAATAGTGCCTAAGTAATTTTGGTAAGGAAAGTAAATCCAAAAGAAATGGGAAAAACGCTTAGAAAGCGGAAAACGCTAAAATAAGCGTTAAATAACCATAGGAGGTACGAGACCTCGGTTATAGTATCGTAAGGATTCCTAAGGCTTATTCATGCCTAATTAGTATACGGGAATGATTCCCGAAGAAAATGGATCCTAATAATGTATTAAAACGCTAATAGAGCTTTAGCGCACATTTTTCGAGAAAACCCGAAAACGTGATTTTAAGTGGTCAAACGAACCCGTAAAAATTATAAATCATTAAATAACAATAATTAAGCATCAATGGAAGCTTAATAGCCAATAAAAAAATAAAGAAATGAGGAAATTCCGGAAAACGGGCCCGGTTAGTGAATAGTACCAAAACCGGGTAAAATAACTAGCGTTTTCTGTAAAAGACGAAAAACGCTCCAGCCTGTAACAGTTATGTGGGCCGGTTTTTAATTGTGAGACATCCCTCTCACATACCTAATAAGCTAGAAAGAAATAAAGGAAAGAAAGAAAGAAAAGTAGAAAAGCAACCCCACCCTCTCTCTCCTCTCTCATTTCTCTTTCTTCCTTCTCTTTCCTCTCTTTCTTCTTCCTCCATCGTTTTTTTTTCTCCCCTCTGGTTGCAGCCGATTCCTTCCTCCTCCCATGGCTACTCTATCTCCTTCTCCATATGCTTTATCTTCATTTGAGCTCCAAATGTAAAAATAATTACATATTTCTAATCCCCTCATCCCCCTCTATCATTCCATCTTTTCAAAATTCAAAAAGGATGAGTTTCATCTCCATGGGGTTTCCCCATTTGAAGAGAAAAGCACACCATTATGGAGCTTGGAGTCTCCTCTTCCCAACAAGGTAAAAATCTCCATAAAAGATTCAAGTTTCTCCACCTTCCTTTGGTAGCCGATTTTTGGCCCTTTGTAATGCCTTATTTTTCTCTCTCTTTTGAGCATCAACTTCACCTAGCAATGGTGGTGGATTCTCCTTCTTGAACCAAGGGCTAAAACCCCTCCTAAAGCACTCCAAAGGTAAACCCTAGAATTTGTATTTTAAACACTTCAATGAACTAGCATAAATCTAAGGGTTAGTGTATTAATTATACTTGTCTTTGTGTGCTTGGGTGATGGGAATGGAGTTTGGCAACTCCATTCCCCACAAAACCGATTTGGACAAGAAAGAGAGGAAGAAGAGAAATGGAAAAGAAATGAAGGAATCAAACGCTCAAGGTAAGAGCTCCTTCCTAATGCTTAATTTAATGCATTAGTGTAATGGGAATGGGTAAACAAATAAAAGAACCTAAACTATTGCACTAGTATTGTAGTTGTGGATGTTTGAGTAGTTGTGAGCAAAAATGTGGATTTGTAGGCCTTAGAGCCAAATGAATGGTGTATGTGTATTAGTATTGCTATTTGAGGAAGTAATGATATATTGGTATTGTAATTGAGGAAATGTTGGTGTATTGAGATTTTGTATGTGTGCTGGTAGAACCCTTGTGGTTTGGCTAGAATATGGATGAATTTGTTGAGAAAGGATATGTGTGGATAAGTAAGGAAAGTAGGTGAACTATGGCAAAATTTTGGTAGGAATTGTGTATTAAGATTGACTTGGTGGATGGGAGAACCAAGGCATGTATTGGGGATAGTAGAGATGGTTAATGACCATGTAATGGGGGTAGTAGTATGTGGATAAAAGAGTATAGATTGTAGCAAGAAGTATTGGATTGCATTGGAGGGACTAGGAAGAATTAGAGTACAAGACTTAGTAAAATGAATGTTGGACTTGGGTATAGATGTTGTAATTGCTTGGAATTGTATTTGGGATGCTAGTATTGGTGTTGGTAGTAGGAGTATTGGATGGTAGAAGTTGATTTAAAAATCTGTAGCATAAGTAAAACAAAACTGTTACATGTGTTGGAAAAGAAGTGAGGAGGATTGTGCAAGTGGTTGATGGATTTAGGAATGGAGTTGGTGAATGAATTAAGGTATTTTAGGAAGCCTAAATGGCACTAAATCATGTTAGGATGTATGTAGGAAGATTGGGGAAGCAATGGGTAAAGAAGGGAACTGAAAACAGATTTTGAAACTGAAATACTGGGCCGGACCGACCTTGAGACCGGACTTGCAAGGTCGGTCGAGCCCAAAGTCACAAAGACAGAAACCTTCTGGAATGGACCAGACTTGCGACCGGACTTGCAAGTTCGGTCGAACCAGAAAATTTTTCCGTCTGAAACCTTCTGGAATGGACCGGACTTGCGACCGGACATGCAAGTTCGGTCGGACCAGAAAATTCTCCCGTAATGAGGGCTACTGGAATGGACCGGACTTGCGACCGGACTTGCAAGTTCGATCGAGTCAAAAAAAAAGTTTTATAATATGATTATAGTAATCATATGTATATGTATATATGCCTATATACCTATATGCATATATATGCAGTAGTACGCTATAAATGAAGTAGTAAAGGTAAGAAAGTAAGCATATGAGTAAGAAAACAAGTATAAAAAGTAACCAATTAAGTTGAGAGTATGAGAACATTAAGTACACCGGGATAACGGGGTAAGTACGGGAGTAGTAATTATTTGTGTATCGTAAGAGTATAGTATTAATGATAATGTTGGACCATTATCAGTGGAACAAGTGTGAACCAAGGAACGAGGGAACACATGGTAGAGCTAACTCCGGTGAAAGGTATGATTTTCTCATGCCCCGTATGCTAACCGAGTTACGTTGTTTGTGCTGTATGCCGGCTAATCAAGACTAAAGCATGAAAACGGTTTATTGCCTTTCATTGTATGTCTTACTGTATGTTGTGTGAGCTAACCCTTCTTGATTGATTGTGTGGCTTCACTTAGTGCGTAGATCGACTCATAGATGAGTCTTGTTGTGTAGTGACTCGTAGTAAGAGTCATGTCGTGAATTGATGGAACCGTAGCCACGCACTAAACCAACGAATCAATAAACGATAACGTAAACCAATGAACTCACTAGAATGTGAGAGAGTGTACGTGAGTAATAACCTTCCGATAATGTTGAAAGTAGTGAATCCTTGCGTGAGGAAAGCGATGAACCTTAGTGTGCAGATCGATGGGAGATCGATCTGGAATGAACAGTTGGAAGAGAGAAAGGAGGCTACGAAGGAGCCGAGAGAAAAGAACTAATGTTTTGTATTATCATTTGTTACTGGAAACAATACTCAAGAAAGTATAAGTACAGAGAATAAGCCCAACGTAAAATACAACGGAAGAAAAGAAGATCCTAGA
Organism: Limonium bicolor; assembly: GCA_023374045.1. Taxonomy (NCBI): domain Eukaryota; kingdom Viridiplantae; phylum Streptophyta; class Magnoliopsida; order Caryophyllales; family Plumbaginaceae; genus Limonium; species Limonium bicolor. The sequence continues at coordinate 17,227,575 of CM041779.1, read as the reverse complement.
AAAGGGGAGAAGAGGAAAACGTATAATCCTACACCCCCCCCCCCCCCCCCCCCCCGCAAACCTAGGAGAGGAGACTATCCTTGGTTTGAAGAAATCAACCATCCCCATGGAGTCAATTTGTTGACGATAATCCTTTCCGGTTAGAGCCTTTGTTACATATCGGCCTTTTGATGAAGATTGGAGATATGCGTAACATTGATGAGTCAGCTTTGATCTGGTCACGAACGTAGTGAACGTCGATCTCGATATGTTTGGTACGTTTCGGGAGAACGGGATTCGTGAAATGTAGACACGGAAAGATTATCGCACTTGAGTGGAATGGGGGTAATGTTGGGCACTTCTAATTCATGAAGCAGGCGGGAAAGCCATGATAGCTCGGTGGTGACACGTCGAAGAGCTCTATATTCAGCCTCGGCGGATGAGAGTGAGACGCAAGATTGCTTCTTGGATCGCCATGAAATGGGAGCACCCCCAGAGAAGAATATTATCCACTAACCGACCTGCGAGAAATGGGACAAGAAGCCCAATCAGAGTCGAAACAATCCTTCTTAAGATGTCCTTTTTTACCGCAGTGACTACAGGTACCGACGTTCTTCTGGTTGGTACCATCACGACGCGGCTTGGATCGTTCATTTCGAACACGATCATCCTTGTTAACAGAATTAGCGAAGGAAGTTTCAGCAGATTCCTTTACCGTTTTTGCTTGTGTTGCGTTGTCTCTCTCTTCTTGAATGACGAAGGCCATAGGCGGAATCAATGCTCGGAAGCGGCGACATCAACAGCAGGTTGCCACGGACATTGACAAATTCTTCACGCAAGCCTAAGAGGAACTGAAAGAGTTTCTGATTCTCGATCATCTTTACGACCTTATCGCCATATCCACAAACACATGTGTCGATATTTGAGATTCCGGCGATGTCGTCCCATAATTCTCTAGGCGAGCGAAATAATCAGCACACTAGAGGAGCCTTGTTCACATTGAAACAATTCTCGCTGGAGTTCAACATGCGTGTACCATCGGGACGATCGTACCTCCTGGATAAAACCTTCCACATGTCACGAGAAGTATTTTGCGACATCAATCCATCAGCTATGGAGGATTCACGCTAGAAATAATCCAAGATCTAATTAGGCCATCGCATCGTCCCAAGCTTTTCGTCGACTTTTGGAAACCCTAGATCGTGGCAAGTACCGTCAATAAGCGCGATCTTATTCTTGGCTAGAAAAGAATTCCATCTTCTCTTCCATCTGAAATCCGTGCCGTTGAATCTCTTGACGGTAAGTGATCTCCAGGCTGATCGGCACTAGCGACGAAGAGAGGATCAGAAGAATCGATGCGAGATACACGTCTCTTCCTCTTGAATTTTTCATCGTCTTCATCTCTCCGTAAAATCGTCTTCTTCTGTAGCGCTCTCTTCCTGTTCGCTGGCGCTAGTCCTGGTTGACATTATCGATCGAGAGATCACAGGTGGTGAACCTGCTCTGATACCATGTGAAGTAGTGAATCCTTGCGTGAGGAAAGCGATGAACCTTAGTGTGCAGATCGATGGGAGATCGATCTGGAATAGAACAGTTGGAGAGAGAAAGGCTACGAAGGAGCCGAGAAAAGAACTATGTTTCTGTATTATCATTTTGTTACTGGAAACAATACTCAAGAAGAGTATAAGTACAGAGAATAAGCCCAACGGTAAAATACAACGGAAAGAAAAGAATCCTAGAAATAAGGGGGAGAAGAGGAAAAACGTATAATCCTAACAACGGGGGGGTGTTAGGATGATACGTTTTTCCTCTTCTCCCCCTTATTTCTAGGATCTTCTTTTCTTTCCCGTTGTATTTTACCGTTGGGCTTATTCTCTGTACTTATACTCTTCTTGAGTATTGTTTCCAGTAACCAAAATGATAATACAGAAACATTAGTTCTTTTCTCTCGGCTCCTTCGTAGCCTCCTTTCTCTCTTCCAACTGTTCTATTCCAGATCGATCTCCCATCGATCTGCACACTAAGATTCATCGCTTTCCTCACGCAAGGATTCATACTTCAACAGATAACGGTAAGAGAACCGAAATGAATAATCCACAAACAATAAGTAGTGGAAGTGTATAAGTAACCTCTATTAGAGGAATTAACCTTGGTGCAAGATAGAACCATGAGAGTAGTAAAGAAACGAGGATCTCCAAACCCCTTAGTAATTAGTCGCCCCATTATGAGAGGACCCGACTGATTAAGTATGTCCCGAACATGAGAGTATTCGATACGTTGGGGAAACCCTTAAATCTGAGGATACTAGTCGGTTGCAATTCCCTAAGCTAGTGGAGGTTATCAAGAGAGATACTTCTAGCACTACAAGAAAAATCAGATTTAGCTACCACTATATATCAGTAGCTAAATCATCAGTTTTGGTAGCTAAACACAACGGGCTACCGCATTTTATGATTTAGCTACTGATATACAGTGGTAGCAAAGGTCCTAGTGGCTAAATTAAAAATAGCTACCGTTTTGGAATGCGGTAGCTATTTCGCTTTGGCCTCGCTACTACTTTTCCTATAGCTAGATATTGTTACCGTTTTAGAATGTAGTAGCCAAATGACTGCTAGTGTAACAGTAGCAAAATGGCTTCGAGTATAACAGTTGCGAAATCGTTACTAGTACATCAGTAACAAAATCGATACTAGTGTAGCAGTAACAAAATCCCTACTAAAATATTGGTAGCAAAATGGCTACTAGCAAAGCAGTATCAAAGTTGCTACTAGTATAGCAATAACAAAATCGATACACGAATGGTATATATGCTAGCTCTACACTACTACTGAACAATGGGCACCACCACTATTCAATCCCACAAGAAGTGGGAGCCATGTGCCCGCGTAACTTGACTATTCTTTAAATCGAAGACTATGTCATGTGTAACATCTAGGATCGAACTTACAACGTATGAGTGTAAATAGACCTCCCATACCAATGACATATTTAATTCAAACTAGTGTGTTAAAATGTGCATAGAGCAAGAATCGATCCCTCGATGTTTGGGATGAATATAGAATATCTTAACCATTGTGCCATGATAGTTATTCACATCATATATAGAAACTACGTGTATATATTGAATGTTTGATACTGTAAATATAAATAGAAGTTTTTGCCGAGACATGATCAAACCAGGGATATATTAAAATTAATAAAATAGATATATGGCCGATTATATAATATAACAAATTAATTTAATGCGACCAAAATAGTAAAGCTAATAATAATTTAAGTATATTATTGGCTTAAAATTATAAAAAATTAAAAAATATACATATATATCTTTTAAAAATCTTTGAAATGTAAGAAATTATACAAAAAAGATAATATATTATGTAAAGTTACTTATATAATTAAGTCTTATTATATAGTGTTACAAATACTAATATTACATGAAAATTAAAACTTTAGATAATATATTTTTTTTTTTGTAAATTTGTATAATATAATATTTTTAAATTTTAATAGAAGTATAATATTGTATAATCTTGACTAATTTAAATTGTTTTAACTTTACTATTTTTCAAAATCCTATTAATTTGTGTGTTGTTTTGTAAATTAAAAACATTAATATATCGTATATTTATGTATGTTTTATTATAATTTTGTATACTTTTAACATTTTATAAATTTATACACACATATACATATACATATATATATATATATATATATTCAACTTACTTTGCAAATTTTAACCTACATGTCAACTAATTTAAATTGTTATGTTTTATTAGTTTATGTGGCTTTTGTAAATAAAAGTATCATATAGTAATAAAAACTGTATTAAATTAAATATTATAAACACACACACATATATATATCACTTAACTAATTTAAATTATTATTACTACTATTTTATATTAATTTTGTAAATTTTAATCAACATATGTACTAATTTAAATAATTAATACTTTTACTCTATTTTATAATGTATTAATATGTGTGATACTTTGAGACTTAAAAATTATAATATCAAAAATATTATGTTAGGTATATCTTATATGATAAAATAAATTCTAGTAGTATTATGGTTTAATTATTTTTCACGAATTAGACAATTTTTATTTAATTATTGTTCTTTTTCAAAATTTTGATAGCTAAAAGCTAACCAATATACTATATTGCAAAAATTAAAAAAAATTTAAAAATTTATATAAAAAGATAATATGTCCACTATTGCAGTAGTAGTATAGGTTAGTATTTCAAACTATGTAGTAATCACAAGTTTAAGTTATAAGAATAATAATTTTGATACCGCATTCATTTGTTGTATTCTAGCATAATATCAACTAAAGTTTATTAGCATTATTAGTCAGTAGCAATTTCGAAATTGAATTATATACGTATCACACATTTAAATTATAAGAGAATTATAATTTTGCTATCACTTAAAAATATTAGCTATCATTTTTTATAATGTAGCTCAATATTAGCCATAATCTCATTAACATCATTAGTCGGTAGCAATTTCATTATTAAAGATAGTAACAATTTTTATGCTTGCTAAAAATATTCACTACCGACGCCCAAACAGTAGCAGAACGGCAACCGTGATGAGTGTTAGTAGCAATTTTATTAACTTAGCTTATCTATTTGGTAGTAGCAACTTTTAGTAGCAATTTAGCTACTAGTTATATTATTTTTCGCTACTACTACTTTAATAGTGGCACAATAGCTACCATGATTGAATTAGCCACATCTTACAGTAGCTATTCCGTAATTTAGCTACCAACATTGGTAGCTAAATTGTTCTTACAAAAAGAACCAAGATGAAATAAAAAAATAGCTACTACTAATGGTAGCAGTCTTGTCAGGCGATAGCGATTTGGCTACTATTTAAAAAATCTAGCTACCATTGTTGTTGTTGTAGCAAAATAAACACCACTATGTTAGTACCATTAAAAATCAGTAGCAATTTTTGAAAGTAGCTACCAATATATGTGTGGTAGCAAATAATTGGTAGCTAAATCTGTTTTTTCTTGTAGTGTAGGCTAATCCACGAGATTGTATTATACTCTGAGAGAAGAGTGTTGGGAATTTGAGTAGTCCGGTAAAAACGGGCATTTGAGGAGCTAAGTGTATAGCCCTCGTATTGTAGGTCCGACGGCGAGTCTTGTGTATGACTCTGCCCAGAGGCCAAGTAATGAGTAATGAGTATCGCGTATGTATGAGTAAAGTAATGAGTACTGAGTAAGAAGTGAGTATGAGTATGTAGTGAGTACCGAGTATTGAGCATGTATGAGTAGGTATTGAGTATTGAGTACATATGAGTAAGTATGGAGTATTGAGTAGTGAGTATGCACAAGTATAGTAACGAGTACAGAGTAAGGATCGTGTGCGAGTAAGGTATTGAACATGGAGTGATGAGTATGCAAGAGTAAGGAGTGAGTATGAGTAGAGTAGCGAATATTGAACACAGTACGAACAGAGTAGTGAGTAACGCAATGAAGAGTAATGAATAAATAACTAATACGAACGGTTGACTAACGAATTGTCTTCCTCAGTAAGTATTGAACCTTGTATGTGTATGTAGGTATTGTTGATTGTATTGTTGTAGCCTGAGTATGTATGCATGTAAAATGAACTCCATGTATATCCTACCCAAAGTAGTCGGCGTACCGCGGTTAGCAAGTGGTACATGCGAAATTCATATTCAGCGTAAGCTGACCCCCTAGGGGGAACGTTTTTAGTGTGCAGGTACTCGAAGCTGACCACCGTTCGAGAGAGTAGGACGGGGACTGCTATGTAAGCATGGGTAGTCGTATTTTAAGGATTGTATTTGTAATGTATTGTGAAATGGAAAGTTCCAAACTGTATCGGTAATTTAAGGATTGTAGTAGACTCGGTATAGTAAAGTATTGGAAGTTGTATTTTGAATTATGGTTGAGTATGCAAGGGAAAGTAATGTATTGTGTAGAGTACTCGGTATGTTCAATTCATCAGACCGATAGTATGTAGTATTGTAACTCGCCTTGTTAGTCACATGGAAGACTAACGGCATTGTACACCCGCCGTTGTGTATGGAGTATCCGCTGCGAAGGTAAGTATTGTACAGTAATGACGGTATTAGCGGTAGGGGTGTTACAGGTGTCGTCCGCGTATACCAATTAATCTAATTCTTTGAAAGTTCTCCCTTGAAATGTTTTTGCTAATGGTGACTTGGAGTTAGTGAAATTAATTAACGTTGTGGTGTGAGTTAATGTTTTGCAAATGTAAAATGAGTTTCAAAATATATTTTACAAGTTGAGACAATGTTTACTCAGTTTTGCTGATTTGTGCGATCCCTTCGTGCTTTTGTGTATTGTTTTCTGATCGCAGGTAATCATGGCTGAATTGGGGATTGGGAACGCGCTACCACGTAGTCTAGGAAAAATGAAGTTATCTCTGAGTCATTAAGATGAGTTATGTTGATTTGAAACACTTTTATTCAAGTTACAAAGTTTGGTAAATGTTTAGGAATTTATTTTTGGGTGGAATAAAGCCTGAGCACTCAATGGGTGTTGAGTGTGGCGGTAACGCCCTGGTTAAATTTATTTCCGCTGTTGTTGAGTTAAGTTGTTAGTTACTGTGTTCAAGACAAAGTCCTTTGACAATTATAAATCGTTTGAGATTATCATATGTCAATTTCAAAGTTGTTTCCGCTATACTTCTTTGGTATATATTGCTAACTATGTTTATTAAAACATTTCCTCATCTGTTATTAGTTTTGAGTTTATTTTTGTGTTTTTCTAACTCTATTTTCAAACTGATTTTTGCAAGTATGAACCTGTCCGAACGTCCGTCCGGACATCCATGTTCGGACAGATCCCAAAGCGCATTTTATTTTTCTGTCTTTAGCTGTGTCCGAACATCTATCCGAACTTCAATGTTCGGATAGCACGCGAGGACGAATCCAACTTGTAAGTCTCGACTCATGTCCGAACTTACAAGTTCGGACCAGAATTGTTTTACACTTTTAGGACTCATTTGAAGTCCGTTTTCGAAACCATTTGCACCGTTGACTCGTAATTTCATAAACTTTCATTTAAGGCAAAATCCAGGGTGTTACAGTACCTTACAGATAAAGGTATAGTTTAGAGAAGGGTAAATTAGTTGTTACAATACTAATGTACACCACAAGGTTAACAACAAGGTCCTTTGTAAGCAATTACCATACTATACACATGCACAAAACAAGGGAATAAGCCACATCCAGACATTGGACAATCTTGTCCATCTAGTAGACCACCTATAGATTCACTACTTCACAGCAACCTAGACATTCATAATACCACACACTCCAACACTTGCAAATTAGTAAATTCGTACATGTAACAAGTAAGGAACATAGTATCACAATAGTAGAAGCAAGAGCTCGCCATAAGGCATCACATAAATCACCATAGAAAACACCCTCACAACTAATACCCTAAATCCTTATTCCAAGAAATCTAACTCTGTTTCCGCGCATATATAACAAGTTGCAACACTAGGTACTAATATATGTACACATTCACCAGCACCTGCACAATATGTAACAATCCATTCTTCATACATAAACATGCATCACCCAAGATATAATCACACAAGCAAAATACTTAAGGTTTAACTGCCATAAGTGAACTAATCACATAACACACCATGTCACATGCATATGTTCCCCCAAAGATGGCTTAATCTAATTTTTGGCCTAATCAATCAAATTCTTACTCCTTCTTAACTCATTTCAAGTAAACATGCTCTGATACCACATTATAACACCCCGGATTTACCCCGAAAATATAGTACAAGGAACCAGGAAGATAACACCGCAAACAGATCGAAACACGGATGTATAACGAGTCTTAAAACAACAATTTTAGGTGAGTCTGACCTTATGTCTGAACATGAATGGTCGGAAAAGGTCTGAGATTCAAAAGAGTTTGTCTGAACTTATGTCCAAACATTGAAGTTCGGACACTAGTCCTGTCCAGTTGCGTCTGAACGTTCATCTGAACATGTAAGTTTGGACCAATGTCGAAACTTACAGTCGGACTCGTTCTTGTCTACTATCCGAACATGTAAGTTCAGATAGATTCTCGAACACCCCCATACCTCAGAAATCAATTCCAGTTCAGGACCCGTCCGAACTTGTACGTCTGGAGAGACGTTCGGACAGGTACAAAAGTGCAAAATCAGCCACAAAACACCTTTGGAAATACACTTCAATACCAATAACGCCTATTGCAAACTAATTAAGCAAACTTCTCAAGTACACTGTGACTAAAACCAGTCATAAAAGATCATAGCGGAAAGATTAAATCTGGGATATTACCGCCACACCCATACCCATGGATGCTAAGGCTATCCACCAATCCAAAGCATCCCAAATCATAAGTTTCGAAGCAAATGATATCAATGATTAAATCTCAACTCACAATCGACAACAACGTTTATAATCCCAATTTCCAGTTAACAACAATATCAATAGTTAAGCCATTATAATATTTATTCCTAATTGGTTTCACGTCACCAATCGACAAATCTCAGTCATCATTACCTGCAATCAAAAAATTTCATACCACACACAAAAGGGATCGCACAAATCTGATAAAACTGAGTAAACCTCTACTTTGTAGTGTAAAACTCATTTTATTTGGAAAGCATTAAGTTAGTTCCACACCACAATCAATCACATCCAACATCCAGTACTCCAATATAATAAATATCATGATGCAACCATAGTGTGGTATTCACTGACAACCAAAATCCACCTACGAACACCCAAATAAGTGGGGTCGCAAATATTTAATTCCATCAACAAACACCCAGACGAGTGGGGTTGCAAATACAAGTTCCACCTCACTCTAAGTCTATAAGTGTACACACCCTTCTAAGGGTACTTATGACCACAAAGAAGCAGATCTATATAGCTTAAACTATGATTTAGTGGTCGCAGCGCAATATGTTTAATATCAATGTATCAATGTGTACAAATTAATCCAGTAAAAGTTTCCCAAAACCAATACCACCAATCCAGATAATATATTCATTGAATTCCACCAAATTCCTAAATATACTCAAATCCTTAATTTCCACATTCATCCATGAGGGGTTTCCCTAAATCAGAATCAAATCCCCCACAATTCACAAGCACTCACACATAATAATTTAGTAAACATAGTAGCTTACCTGGAACCACGCCCGCCATGAATCATTACACACAAAGCACAATCAATCACCATCAATGAACTCGGAATCTAGAATTCAATTTATTCACAGAATCAATCATCCACCAAACAACCAATTCACAAACTCATATACTCTTACTACAGTAGATAGGCTTACCCTTCAAATCGGTTTGAACCAACAAGAGATGAGAGGAAGTTAGCATGAGAGAAAGAAGAAGAGGAAGAATGTCGCAAGGAGCAGAGAGAGAGAGAGGAAGAGTGAGAACGTGATTGTTAGGAAAAGAAAAGATCAGGAAAGAAAAAAGGAAAAAAAGAAAAAGAAGGGAAAATAAATGATAAGAAAAGGAAGGAAAAGAAAAAAAATAGGGAAGAGTAAGGGGATAAGATAAAGTCTAATTATATCTTATTTATTCCCAATTACTCGTTATACTTAATTAAGGAATAATTCTCAATCCAATTACTTACTCAATAACATCACAAATCCAAATAACCCAATCATTAACATTCTAATATCCACTAATTATCATAACCATGTATAATCCAATATAACATATAATATATGCTCATAATTTAATCAAAATTTTGTGGGTATTTTAGAACTGCTTCAAAAGTAGGGTTTTGGTCTTCGTTACTGTTTGGCTTTCTGTGTTTTGCCAGTATTGGCATATGACTTCTGTTTTGGCAACAAATTCAGTTACGTAAAGCTATTTATTATGTTGTGTTGTTCTTCTTAACAACAACTTCTGTTATGAAAGTGATCCTCTGTTTTAGGACCTAGTTAATTAGTCTTCTAAATCGTGGATGATTGGGTCGAATTATCCCATAACATGTTGCACATGACGTCCTTCTGTGTTATGTTCCTCAGGTTTTCATGGGATGATTAGGTATCTACGGGTCTGACTAATGGTCTCAACCATTTCTGTGTGGGATCCTTTGATTCATAGGGTCTTCACCCTTCTGTATGTGAGTGCTATGAACTAGGGTCCCACACTATTTTTGGACTTTAGTTGGTTTTGAAGGGCTTTTACTTTGATTCTGATCCTGACTTGCTAAATGTATACCTATATGTAGCTATGTTCTGTAAAGTGTTTTGAGCATGCTCAACTGATGAAGTTTATCACCTGCTGAACTTTTGTTTGCTCACCCCTATTATTCCGTCAGATTTGCAGCTTGTTTAGCAGTTTGGCTAGGATCCGCTGCCTTCTTCTTTTAGTATTTGTTTAGTATTTGGATCTATGGACCCTGTGGTCCTTTGTATGTTGGAGCTTTGAGCTCATCATTCTGTTTCATTAGTTTGTTTGTAAACTCTTATTTGTATAATATATGAGTAACTTGCTTCAGTTTGGGTTTTGTTAGTGTAGTCTTGCATATCTTAGGTAATAAGTATGCAACGTGTTTCTACTTTAGAACTATGATGCTTTTGGGGTCAGTACAATTACCGTGAGTGAACTTGAAAGAGTATAAAACAAAATTACCATGAGTGAAGATCGATTAAACCTTGTTTGCCAGTTAGGATAGAAAAATACCATGAGTGAAGTTCAAGAAGAGGGCAAACCAGTATCTTCCTTCAATCACTGGCATAGAGCACAGGTTCCTTGTTCGATTGTTAGCATTGCAAAATTACCGTGAGTGAGTGCTACAGAAGATTGATAAGTCAAATTTTACAAAGGGTCAGGGTTATAAGTTAGCGACATATAATATCCGTCTCTAATAGAGTCAGATTTAAAATTCTCTCTATTTGAGAGGAAATTTAGTTTTATCTTGGTTTGAGACGGAAATATTTCGTCTCTATTTTCTTTTAATATAAAGACAATATTTTCATCTCTATTTCTTCCTCCATTCCCAACGTCAAATGTTAAAATATCCCACCAGCCGATTTTCGCACTAATTCGTCTCTATTCTAACCTTATTCCGTCTCAATTAATTTAATTTTCATTCATCTCTATTCCGTCTCTATTTCATTTCTATAGGGATGAAAATATTTTCGTCTCAATTTCTGTCTTTAAACTGTTGCATTTTAGTAGTGGCGCCCTCCCATCCGTCTCAAGTGGAGTGCAGTGTCACCCGCTCCTCCAAGTCTAATCCAAGCGACGAGTGAGCACGAAACTACCGAAATTCTTGAAAAAACATCCCTAGGACTTGGAACTAGGACAATTTCAAGGAAAATATAATTCATTTCATAACATTTTTTCCAGTGGTATTTCAAGAATTATTGAAAAATATAATGACATTTTAAGAAATTTCACTATAATTATCATCTGGTTCATATATATATATATTCAAAAATAATTGAGGATAAAATTGGTATTGCGGATGGTGATCAAATAGCTCAGGCTCAGGCACCATTAATTAATCAAATTATTCACTGGCTAGCAAGAATGGTTGTTTAGAACAATTCAATCAATCGATGTTACTTTTGAGGAAGTCAATGTTTTTGTGCTTCTAACCTTCTAGATCCTGATGCGGAAACTCTTAATAGTGAACAGGCTGGATTGAAGATTTGGATTTGTTGGCCAGTTTTTTCGTACTACAGCACAGCAGCATGGAGACTCACTTCCATACCTGCATGCAATCAATAGACAAATTGAAAAGAAACAGTATACATAGGTTTATATTCTGCTGTAATTTGATTTGGTGCTGATCTGTTATCTGCATTGAGCCAGAAAATGATTTGATCAAGTTGCACAACCAGCACGGATGTTCCACTTGCTTCATGAGTAGGTTTTATCTTACTCTGACTTCTCCTGCTGTCGGGGGGTGATGGCACAGATCATTGTTAGCAGATTTTGTGCTTGTATCGTCCTTATTCTTGAAACAAACATTGTTTGCAATTTTCTTTTACCAGATTGTTGGAATACCTCTATCTGAGCACATTTCCGGTTTGTGTGCTGCATTGCCGCTAATTGCTTAATTTAGCATATTGCTATAGCTAATCGATCGTCAAATACTTGTAAAATTCTATATATGGAAAACGCATGTGTTTGATGATTGCTACATACGACACTTAATATATGATGATATCAATGGAATATGTAGTTGTTGCATAGGAAGAGCTAGCTGAAATGCAAGGGGTGAATTCCCATGTGACTACCCTCAACTTTAAGAGGCCTCATTAGTTATATTGCATGTGTGGTTTACGTTTAAGTCTGTTATATATGATCTCGTGTTTTACTTGCATTCTTATCCGTGTGAGTGTTTTCTTAATGAGAAAAAAAAATGTGAATGGGGTCTTTCCAATAATGATGGGAGAATCTCCAAAGAGGTGAGCTAGCACAGAAATAACCAAATATATAATAGGGTTTTTGTTTGATTTTGACATAAGGGTCTTCTGCTACTACTGTCCTACTCTTTACACAGAGAAGGGATAATACGACTATTCTGTGCTTCCAACAATTAACTTTGGCGTGATTCCCGAATATATTAGTTAACAGACATAGCCGCAAATGGGGCCTAGTGGGCATGTGGGTTTTTGCAGGCACCATATCTGCAGGTAGGTTTATCGATGATGATGATGATCAAGCGCCTGCACATATTTATTAACGAACACAATTCAAGCAAGGGCCCTCCAATTATCATGCCATTTATTCCGACCCACCTTTCTTCCATCTCCTTCAAATTATTACTACTAGTATTGAATAGTTAAAATTATCTCATTTCCCCACAAAACATTATCCCCACTTTTCTCTCGTCTAACCCCAGCCACTTTGTCACCATTTCCCCAACTCTTTGTCGATATTCTTTTTCACTCTTCTCTGCGTTTTCTCCGTACCCTTTAATTTTTAGCATGTGCTCTTGTTCCATTCCCACTTTTTTTTTACCAATCTACTCATCCTCCACTGTCTTGTTTCGAGCTTTATTTAATAGTTCATTGGGAACTACCATCCATCATATCTCTCCCCGACTAAAGCTAACCCCTTTTTCTATATAAATTTAGTAATATTGTTGAGGGGTAGCAAAATACCACCAGAGGGTTACATATTACACGGTTGGGTTACCATCCCGCTCTTAAAAAAAACAGCATCTCCAAGGAAAAAACTAATGTGTAAAACCCTAGGAGGACCGGAGTGAACCTAATTTAACTTGAACTTTTTCCCTAAACTAGGATCCAATGATAGGCTGTGTTGATTTTCTTGGTTTCTTGGTGAATAAAATCCATCCAGAGAAACAATACAATTAAATATATAAAACAGATCATAATAGAAAATTAAGTACAATAGTTGTTTTCCGAGGTGGTTTGATCTTCTTTCTATAATTTAGGTCATATTCTTTTTCAGTTGTGGCTAATAGTATTTAGTTAAGAATAATTCCAACAATTTCAGGAGAAAAAAAAAAAGAGTGGAAGAAGGGGATGAGTTGATAGTAGAATATCGAATTCGCTTGAAGAACCCGAGACTCCGCGTTCTTTATGCGGAGGAGGAGATGATCCCCAGATGAAGATCTAGAAGGCTAACAAAAGAAAAAATGACCATAACATCTATATCAGATTTTGTCCGAATGAATGCAATTGATGATCCCGTGAAAGCTCTGGCAACAACAGAAAGGAAGGGGTCCATGTACGGTTGGAAGTCATTTCAGATCACTAAAAAGGAATTCAATTACCGACCTTGAGGAATTTGATGATGCGTTGGTGGAGTTGGATGTTGATTGTACTGATTTTAATAAAGATTCCGAGGAATGTCTAGATGAGTTCAAGAATGAGAAAGAATGGAAAATTTTGGATTCCATTGTCGACTGTTCCTATCATTCTGGAATATTGACAATGCAGCTCAAAGCCATGAGATTTTTGCTTGTTGGTGTTACTTCTTGCGTTTTGAACCCCACAGGCACTCCAGGACCTACCCACACTCATGAAAAACTTGATTTTTGTTGGTCAAACAATGAGGGACATGAGGATGTTATTATTCAAGCATCGCTAGAATAGATGAAATAAACAAAATGGATTGTTGTTTGCAGCTGAAGTTAGAAAAAGTAGAAAAATTAGGTAAAAGAAAAAGTAAAAATTTGATATGCCAGTTGATAAATATTACGTATAGAGAGAAAAAGTAAGTTGGTCAAATGAACTCATTTTCACAATACCGCAAAGAACGAGGTGTTAAGGGTTAAAAATTGATCTGTTGTTGCTCATATCATATGATGCATGTATCATCCGATAGTGAGGAGGACAAGTAGAAATCAGGGTTCGTCGATCATTAATGAAAGTTAGTCGATAAATTTTTTGCGTGCATCATATGTGAGACAGTCACTTGCATGCATACATACATAGGTGAATAGCATATATAGGTGAAATGAAGGGAAAGAGAGGTTTCTGGCTGGCTTTGATGGCTCAGACGTACGTGGTGTTGCAGTGTGATTTTATTATTGCTAATGAAGTCATACAATGGCTTAAATCCAGCACGAAACCAAGAGTCCTCCGCAAAGTAGATTTCAGGAAAGTCCAGTGTCATGGATTTTCGTTGATAAGATGCTTCTATTGATGGGGTTTGGAGCTAATAGGTGAAAGTGGATTAAAGAGTGCATCACTACCACATTATCTCTTTGCTTGTAAATGGGCTCCTACGATCCCTTTCCACCCGAAACATGGACTCGGGCAAGGTGACCCTCTCTTTTCACTCTTATTCATCCTCGTTGTTGAAGCTCTCAGTTGGATGTTAGATGAAGGGATTGAGCAGAGGGAAAGAAGAGGAATGAAAATTGGCAGAAATCCTATAAGAGTTTCTCACCTCTAGTTCACAGGCAACACTCTCATCTTTTGCAGCCTGAACAAGAAAGACCTCCAAGCTGTCAAATAGACCTTAGCCTGCTTTAGTGACATGACGCGAATTGAGGTAATTGGGAAAAATCTGTTGCCATCGTCATCAATATTCCACCCGCTAAAAAAAAAAGAAATCAACACATTCTTGGATGCCCAGTTCGTGAACCACCAATATTATATCTCGGTTGCCCACTAGGAGCAAACCTAAATCGGGTCTAGACTTGGGACCCAGTAATTGTAAAAGTCAGTTGGCAAACTGGAAAGCGAGATCATTGTCCATAGCACGTAAACTTGTGTTAATCAAAGCAGTCCCCAATACTTTCCCCACTTACCACCTCAGTTTGTTCAAAATGTCAAAGGGTGATCAAGAAGATCAACCTTTCTTTGGGAGACGGTATCTCACGTGGTATTCCTCTCATCTCTTGGAGGAAATTCTCGAGACCAATATGTCAAGGAGGATTATGGATCACTGATTTTGAAACTAAAACCACAACACTTCTATTTAAATGGTGGTGGAAATTTCTAGTAAATGGAGACCACCTCAAGAAGAAAGTAGTTGGGGCAAGTTATAACATGGACCTTGGAGTTTCTATTTCCGATAATAGTTGGTGTCGCTCAAAAGGAAACGAGCATGGAAAACTATCATTTCGTTTAGCTCTTGGTCTCCTAGAATCGTGGAGGTTATGGAGGCTAACTCTAAATGGGTCGTGGGGAGCAGGAACCAAATCTGGTTCTGGCTAGACCTGTGGGCTGGTGATTTCACGCTTAAAAACAAATTCCACTACTTGATTATGATTAATGAGCAAAAAACATCAACTTTTTCCAAAGTGGGTTGGTGGGACGGTACTCGCTATTTGGAATCTTGTTTGGAGAAAACCTTTATTTCAATATGAACTGGAAAAAACACTCAAATGTTCCATACCATAAACGAAATCGACATTCATCTGCCCCTGTCGCGGACATACTCACATGGACATGCTCTAATTATGGAGTTTACTCTTGTAGTTCCTTTCATAAGAAGGTATTTTTAGAAACCCCCCCTCTTCCCTCATGGCATAACTTGTTTTGTAAGATCACCAGTGATGTGCTCTCCGTACAAACCGCATTAAAACAATTGCCCACCTATTTCTTCATTGCTCTGAAACGTCCAAACTCTAGTGCGTGTTATTTTCCTGGCTAGGTGTCCAAATGCTGCTAACTAACTCAGTTGCACAGGTTTTTGAATAGTGGCGTGGCATCTCAGTTTCTAGGTTATTGAGGAAAATGTGGGCCTCAGTTTTCCTTCACGCCCTGTGGGAAATTTGGAAAGCTACAAATGCCAAAGTCTTCTCTAGCAATGATCCAGCATGGCAACAACGCGCTTTGGCAGTAAAACAGCGTGTCTGGGATTGGAAAGAGAAAGATGTATTGTGCTTCTCTTTTTCAATCAGCACTTTTGGAAATACTCCTAACTTGCCGAACCTCTTGCGGTCTTCCAACCGGTAGCTATTTTGGATGTGTTTCACTTTTGTTGTTGTTATGTTACTCTTTGTTTCAATGTTGATATTCCTTATGATGTAATGAGTATTCTTCCCATCTCTGGATAACTCCAGCAACTATAAAAAAACGACAATCATGTTTTCGGTTCGCTAACAAATCATTTCTGTAAAGCTTTCCAATTTAAAAGTGTAAAAGTAATTAGTTATGTGTACTGATTATCAATTCTTAATGAGAGATATTATTTTTCATTTTTCTTCCTCTTCTCTCGAATATTTGCATGGTATCAGAGCTTAACTCTAGATATGCGCTCATTTTTCTTCCCTGAATCAAAGAGACAAAAGTCGCTCTTCTTGGTTGATAATGGCGCTTGTAGATTGCAAACTATATGTGAAATACCCCAAACTAATAAAACATGGATTAAACATCTAATCACATTGATTAAGGCCTAAACATGCCTTAAAAGTCAACTGAGAACAACAGTGGTCAACACAAAGCAAGATGTTGTACCCTTTGACTGTTTAGGGTAAATAAATACCCAAATGAACTTCTTAGGACCTAAAAATTTGTCCTAAGCATATTAACACATAACTAAACATATTACAATTGTTGGACAACACTCCAACACAAAGAACAAGCATTTACATGCTTCAAGGTCAAGTAGGGCAAAAATGTGCTCTAAGAAAACCTTAAAGGTCTAATGACCTCTATTTGATATAGAATTGGATTCCTAAGATACAATATCATGTACGGAACACAAAAAAACTGTTATTAAAGAAAACTAAGCTCAGAAACACCTTGTGACACAAAATGTGCACTAAAACACCTTAAAGCACGTTTTTGTGTATGAGCTCTAAGATAATGACTTTTTGTCATTTTAAAGACTAGAGTATATTCTTTATATCATTAATTTGACATGATAGACTATATTATAAAGTATAAATCAAAGTTTGAAAATAAAATCAAAATGGGCAATTTAGTATGAATAGTACCCAAAAATAACATTTAATTACTTACCTTTAACCATGGTCAAATGTCACCCATTGCCTTGACCACCCATTTCCGACTTCATATAGCTGGCATTCCCACTCATTCATCAATCTCCAATCAATTAATCAGCCAATCTAATGACTCACCATTTACTATTTGATAAAGTAACATAAAGTAACTTATAAGGCAAAATTGACTTACCTTTCTCATTTGCCTTCAATCCCTGCCGACACAAGCTTGATCCAGCCTCTATTTGGCTTCTCCAAACCGTGGGTAACACACCAAATACAGAGGATAACATCAATTGACATAGGTAAGCTTATCAAGCTATTTTATGTTCATTTTCTTCACAATTCTTTCCTCTTTCCATGGAGCAAAGCATCAACCATTTCCATCAATGTTTCTAGGTTGTTTTGGAGGTTAAAAGAAGGGTGAATCTCGGCCTTAACAAGGGAAGAAGGTGGAGAAATCCAATATTGTTCTTAAGGTATAAAAATGTGCTTTAAGCACTTATCTTTTGATTCCCTTCAGTCCGGTTGTGAAACTTTGTTCCTAGCCTTATTATCTTCTTCTTAACATACTTGTTCAGTTGGTATATCAAGAGCTTCAAGGAATAGCCAAATCCAAGCCAAAAACACCATTTTGGCATTTTAATCAAGGTAAAAATTAGCCATCTTCTAATCTGAGTTACACCAGTTTAAAGCTTGGTTTTAGTAGCTCTTTTGATGCTCTTTACCTACTGTAAATACAGGCCGAAGAACATCTTGGTTACCTTGGTATTCTAAGGTAAATTTACCTTGAAAATTTACATTAAACACTTCTTATGGTTAGATCTTGCTTGGAGATTAATCATGCCTTAATTACTGTTTAAAAACATGTAAACTAAGCTGTGGAAAAATTATTCCTAAGCAGCCGTGGCCAAACAAGGCCTAAACTTGGCAAAAACAAGGTATAAATCACTTAAACCTTCACTTGGTATATTAATATGTGCTTATACATATTTGTATAATATGTGCCATGAGTGAACAAGGTTTATAGGTCTTATTTTGACCTTAGGTGATTAAGGAATGGTTTAGTAAATTTTATAACTAATTAATTAACATAATTGTCAAATTTAAGACATTATGTGGAAAATTGGTAAATATGGAAAAGATGGTGGTAAGGCCGAGAGTTTAATGCATTTTTGGGCATTTATGTGTAATTTATTTTATAAGATAATGTTTGTAATAAGGCCATGTACTTTAGGCCATTTTATTTATGCATTTATAAGGTTTTATTTAAGTTTAGGTGGTATATATGCATTACCGCATATTATAAGGGGTTAGAGTGTTATTAAATTAAATTTGGGGGCTATATAAAAATAAAGCCGAAAGTTTGAGGTTAAAAGTAGGGGTGGCAATTTTTACCCAACCCGATAACCCGACCCATACCCAACCTGAAAATAGCGGGTTTGGGTCACGATTATTGACCCATTTAATTATTGGGTCGGGTATGGGTTACCTATTAAATTTGTGGGTTGGGTATGGGTTTAAAGTCCTAACCCGTAGTCAACCCGACCCGTTTATTTATTTTATTAAAAATAATAATTAATTAATTAGATAAAAAATATAAATATTTTACTAAGTAAGTGCTAACCTACTATTAATGTAATACAGATTATGTAGTATCTTTTTGATGAGAGGTTGTTTATTTGATAATACTACTTGGTTGTATTTCTTTATAAAGCAAAAACAAGAGTATTCGTTATGTGGATTGTCAAAAGACAGTGTGCTGCTCTCTCCTCCACAGCTCCCACTTTGGTCCTATCTCTTCTGTACTCTGAAGATTTTTGTCTATGTTTTGATTCTATATTCTGAAGGAGAAAATACAGTTATATTTGGCCCAGACGCGTACACATCACCTTCTTCTATTAAGTGCCACTGAGCACGACATGTATATGGAAAAAGAAAAAAGACGAAGGATAATGAAAACTCTGGAATATCTACCATATTGAATGTATGATTTCATTCATTTGTAACTCCGTTTGAGCAATCATATAAAAAATTTAATTCTAGGTCTTTTAAATTTTGCATAACCTAATTATGTTGGGTTAAACGGGTCGGGTATGGGTTTAATCATTTTATATGGGTTGGGTATGGGTTGATAATTTGTAACCCGAATATTATTGGGTCGGATATGGGTCAATACAATTTTAATCGGGTCGGCTATAGGTGAGCTTCAACCTGACCCATTAACCCGAATTGCCACCCCTAGTTAAAAGGATTTAAAATAAAGTTTATAAGATTTTATAAAGTTTTGGGGTTAAAAGGTAATTTCTGAAAAGATATGGGTATAAACCGTAATATGTGGAGATTGATGGTCAAGGAAATATTAAGGTGGTCAACCTTGACCATATGGTAGGTTTTGACCAAATTAGATAAGTTAAATAACTTACTTAAGGTTTTATTATAAGATAAGTATTTAATTGTAACAATTTTATAACATATGTGGTATATATGTTATTACCGAAAGTTAAGGGTGTAAAATGGTATTATAAACACCCATGGGCTATTAGGAATTTTTAGGAATTTATTGGGTTGATTTTGGAATTAAAATAAACTATATATGTATAATATATAGTTATTATGTCATTATGACACTTTGGAATAAAAGATGGGGTGGAAATGTAGTATACCAAATGTATATGGTTAGTAAGGGTAATTATAACCCTTTGGTAAAAGTTGGTGATTTTTAGAATTATATAAGAGTATTTATTAAGATATGTGTATAATATATAGTTTTAATGATAATATAAAATTATATGTTATAAAGTGGGCCAAATGGCAAATATAGAAACTTGGTGGTTGAAAAATAATATAGAATATATATTGAGGGTCTGTTCGTAATTTTAAATATATATATATATAACCATAGGTTATATTATATTAAGGTTTAAAATGTTATATTATATGATATATATAACATGGCATAATTAATGGGATGATTTTGTAAATAAAGGAAACTATGGGATATGGAAAGAATAAGGTTTTGATATGGTGCCCATGCGGCAATATTAAATAGTTTTGTATAAAAACTATAGGTTATAAATTAATGGAAATAAAAATATCATATTATATGATATTAGTATATGGTATAACATTACATAATGTTATGTGGTCAAAATGGAATTTAAATAAATTAATGGGCTGTACCGAATTATAAAAGGTTGGAAAATGAATTTTAGACTATGGTCTATAATGTTATAAATGTTATAACAATTATATGGTTTAAATGAATTAATAAGTAAGGATATTCACATTAAATAATGTGACAAACTATAAATAAATAAGGTTTATAAACTAAGGTATTTATTGATTAAACCTTAGGAGTTGTAATTATACAACATAAAATGTTACATAATATTGGGATAATAATCTTAATATAAGTTGTACAATATAATACAACTAATGGGAATAATCATCTAACAAAAGATGATAAAAATGTAACATATAATATAAGAGTTTTATAACTCATGAAACTTACCTATATGGTAAATATATACATGTACAAGAATAATGTATATAAGGATGGATATATATTATGGTTGGAAACCATATAATATAATGGTGGTGGTTATTACATAAAAAGTTACAAACTATAAGTTGTAAAGTTTTGAATGCAAATATAATTTGCTAAGATAATGGATTATATTTTTTTCGATAATTGTGGCGTGAAGCCAATATATTAGTGAAATAAGGGTGGTATAATATTGGGTCTCATTAAAACCTCCTCAGGCAAAACCTAGTGGGAAAAAGCCTAAGAAGGAAAAAGAGTGCCCACCACCAAGTACAACATAACCGTTCATAAGAGCCAAGACACACAAAAACTGGAAAACTGAAACGAAACAACGAGAAAGCTGACCGAAAAAACAGGACAAAAACATTCATCACCCAGAAACACCACACCACCAGGAGGCCCACTCCACACCCAGGCCAGCTACAAGTGTGACATATCATCAATCAGATTATTTGAGTTTATGAATATTTTACACGGAATGGGGAAATCATTCCACCAGGTTTTGTCCACCTCCACACTCCCCTTTTTGCCTCAGAAGCAATCTTCTCCACATTGGCCTCGCATTTCTAAAGATAACCTCATTTCTCGGTTCCATATGCAAACCCCATAGAGAGGTCGACCTCCAAACCTTCTGTGGTTTCTTGTTCAGTCTCACCGACATCCAATCTTCAAAATCTGCCTTGGATTATCCCTAAAACAAATTAATCCTCCACCATCCTATGAAGAGCTCCATATTCGCACACTGATCTCACACAAAATTAAAATATGCTCCAAAGACTCCATACATAGCCGACAAAACGGACACCAGCAGCTGCCAATCGGGATCACATCCCCGCTCAAATAGTATATCTCTTGTTAGTAATTTGCCAAACAAGATAAACCACATAAGAACCTCAACTTTCGGTGCCGCCGATTTGCTCCATAGTTGGCCTACCAGATCAGGTAAGCTTATCATGTTATTCGCGCTTACAAGCTTCAAGTATAGGTCCTTCGTTGTAAAGCCATCCTCGACCTCATTCCACATCACGGTATCATCTTGATCTTCCCGTATTGCATGATGCCCTTCCAGCATCCCCATAAGTACACTCACCTGCTCTGCTCTGCCCGAACATCGAGCGTCGCCACGGGATGGACCACTCCCATCCACCATTGGTCCATCTCCCCATGTCCGCCACTTGTCCATCCTTCTTCTCACATAGTGTGTATAACCTAGGGAACTTTGACCGGAGTGTCTCCATCCCCAGCCACCGGTCATCCCAGAATGCCGTGCGCACACCATTACCCACTCTCCGCCTAATATTTAGATCCAGCAAGTCACTGATCGTCGAATCTTGCAATTTAGTTATTTTAACTATGTTCGACCACACACACCGCCAAAATGCTTTAAACCGGCGCAGGCTTTGCTCCTCTGACAAGCCCCCATCTCTCCCGTATATATTCATGACTACATTCTTCATAAGGTGTCCTCCTGTTTCGCAAATCTCCACCGCCATTTGGCAAGTAGACACTTATTTTTCTGCCGCAAGTCAATAAATCCAGCCCACCCTCTGATTTCGGTTTAGCTAATTCTCCCATGCCACCGGTACCAAATATCTCATTTCTCCTCCTTCCCCCAAAGAATCTTCGTTGCTTCTCAATAAGATTGCCGAACTTCTGGGAATGACAAACAAACTGGAGTAGTATAGTGGCACTGCTTCCAAAACCGATCTGACCAACACACCTCTTCCTGCTTTAGAGAGTGACGTGGCTTTCCATCTTGCCAATTTAGTTTCTACCTTACGTATTACCGGTTCCCAAGTAGCAATGCGGTTCATTTTTGCCCCAAGCGGGCATCCAAGATACGTAGCCGGTAGCGACCCAATGTTGCATCCAAATACGTCTATAACCATTTGCTTTTCCTCCTTGGACGCATTCAGACAGTAGGCAACAGTCTTACTTGTATTAATACGCAGACCTCTTAGCTAGCAAAACACACCAATAGCCTATTATTTCCAGCAACTCCCCGTGATCCAATTCACAAAAGATCAATGTGTCATCAGCAAATTGTAGGTGAGATAGCACCACACCTTCTCTACCCACCTTTAAGCCCTTGAATCGGTCACATTGCATTATTTTTTTAACCATCCAATTTAACGCTTCAGCAACCATCACAAATAGAAACGGGAGAGGGGGTCACCTTGCCTCAGACCTCGTCGTGGAGCGAACGGCTTTGTCGGCGAACCGTTGACAAGGATGGATATCTTCACACTAGTTACACATTCCATTATCCAACCAATCCATTTGTCCAAAACCAACTCCCGTAACATCTGCTGTAGAAAATCCCAATATACACAATCATAGGCTTTCTGAAAGTCGATCTTCAATAACACTCCTTTCTTCTTCTTTGTTCTCAACCACCGAATGGCTTCGTTTGCAATGAAAGGGCCGTCTAGGATATTGCGCCCACGTACAAAGGCTGTTTGGGTATCCTCAATGAGTTTTGGTAGCACTTTGGTCAAACGTTTTGCCAGTATCTTAGCTACTACCTTGTAGAGACAACCAATCATACTTATTGGTCGATATTCATCAGGGGTTTCTGCCTCCGAATGTTTGGGGATTAGCGTAATCCATGTCATGTTTACCCCCTTCTCGAGTTGACCCGTAACAAATAATTGTCGCACATCTCGGGCAAACTCTGCCCCTATAATGTTCCATAATCTCTTAATGAATCGCATATTGAATCCGTCATACCCTGGGGCTTTTGACCCGTCGCACTCCCAGACCACTCGCCGTATTTCCCCTAGCGTCGGTATTTCCTCCAACCACGCGACTTCTTCATTGGAAAGCCTTGCATGTTCATTTACCGGTGGCATAATACATGTATTATAATGAATGGTGGGATAATGATACAATATGAAAAATAATACAATATATTAAGTCATGCATGCATACATGCAACTATAGGTTATATACCTAAGTTTAAATGGTGGATAAGATTAAAGAAATATAATGAATTTAACTTAACAGTCGAAACATTTTGACGTACGAGTTTTAGTAACAAAGCCGACTGGTTTAGAGAAACCCGTAACAAATAACTGTAGAAATCCGGGGATGAACTGTCGGGTTACTTGTTATTCGGAAGTACCGGATGTAGTTAGTCATGGAGACTGACTTATAGTTTTAATACCGTTTAGATTATACTTCAGACAAGGACGCCTGACGAGCTAGTGGACTACACTGCGCATCCTAGGTCTTGGTGAACGGTATGTAAAGGGGTTTGATCCGAGTTGTCCTAAGGAAACTCCTTGGGCTCGGATTTGGTTGATATCACTTGTGTGTTAAGTGTTTTGGATACGTGTATGTGATTAAGTGTTACTGCATTATTTATTTATGCATGAGCGTCCTACGGGACTAACACTACGTCGACTATAGATCGGCTTATATAAACATACATATACGTTATTGATGACAACGGTTACTTGATATAATACCATAGTATTATATTAAGTATATGACAACCTAAGTAAAACACTTAGGAAACGAGTCACGACATTGTCGGTCTCTAGAGCATGGATCTCGAACATGAATATAACCTAGATTACTTCTAGGTATGCGTGAGACCCATTGGGCAGCTAACTAATAATTATTCTCCATAAACTAAGAGCATATCTTAAACATTATGAGAGAGATGGTATGAGTTGAGGTGAGGAATCCCGGTAGTTTTACGAACTACTTGGTTGCGCATTTGTGATCACTGAGGGGTTCCCGATTGGGTTCCGCTCCAGGTTTATACCCAATGAGCCCTATTTGGATCGTGGGTCAGGTGCTATGGCCTTTTATATCGACGTCTTACGAGACAAAAGTGAATAGTCAGGGGCCTCCGGACCTCTGGCGAAATGAGCACCTTTGTGTACGGGAGGACTACTGTCCATGGTGAGGTTATCGGGTTATCTTAACATGACGCCCAACTGGTATTAGTTAAACATGGTTTGGATGGGGCCTTAAAGGCCAAGGTAAATTAACTGTGGAAACTGTACGCTACGGCGATTGTACAATGTACATTATACTGTTATTATTTCGATAAGTTCAATTTACAATTGTTGTTGTGATATTTTATGACTGTTTGAATTGGATGGATGGTTGAATGTTATGAATGTTTGAATGGAGTTATGTATATTATACATGTATATTACAATATTGATTATAACTGTAAATGGTAAGCATGAAACCAATCTAATATAAGATGGTTAAAATGACTAAGTGACCATTAGGGTCCAGGCCCGGCATACTCAGCGATTATCGCTGATAGTACACCATTATGCAGGTTGTTGATAATTGTCGAAGCCGAAGTGCGGGAACAGGGTAATTAGAGTTTACTTTAATTACCGCACATGGAGTTTGTTTGTATAGCAATGAAGATGACGAATTGTATTATGGTAAGATTATGTATATTCAGGATTGGGTAGACGCTCACTTGTCGATGTTTATGGTGTATGGACTTAGTATGATGTATAGGAGTTATCTCGTTATCATAGCGGTTAGTAGTTTGTTTATGTTGGAAGTTGGAGATAGTTTGGCTTCGTTACTTGCATGGGCAAGTAATGGCCGTTGACACCCGAGTGAGTATTGTTATTGTTATTGTTTCTTCCGTTGTAAGACGTTTTATTTATTGCTACGTGAGAGATTATTACGTGTTTAAGGAGAGGGGTGTTACAATATGTCATCCTCAAATTTACATTTGACGGTAGGAATCTCCACCATTAAGGTTCTTGGTTAGAAGAACTATCTAAATTGGCATACACATATACTAAACTTGTTTGAATCCGTCGATGTTGATGATCTAATCAAAGGAGATGTCCCAGAATGGAAGATCTCAAAAGATAATGTGGAAATATACAGTAGTGATTTAAAGAAATGGAAGGAGATATATGCTCTTGTTCGAACCTGGATCATTGCAACCCTATCTAAGGATTGTATTACTTTGACAACTGGATGCAATACAACCAAGAAGATATATATGGGACAAACTCAATAGTGAGTTTCTGCAATCAACCAAAGACAGGGAGTTCCATCCCAATAATCGTCTACAAGGGCATGGGCTATTGATATTGCAAGGTTGTAAGACAACAACACTACACGAAATAACACCTTGAAAAAACTTCCACACAAATAACTTGACTCACGGGCAAGGGCGGTGACAAGGGGGGCGGGTGGGTGTGCGACCCTCAATTTCTTCGGGTATATGTTTTAATCAGTTTTCATTTTGTTGTTATATAGTTTATTTATGTTAATATATATTTGTTCATGGCCATAGGTCATGGTTGGACTGAACCACGTGTAACCTTGTGTCCTAATGTTGTCATTACATCATCTTGTGGTTTTTTTCTTCGGTAACCATGTCAATCTTACCACGATCCTAGGGTTATGGGTCTGAAATCCTAACAATTCCCCTGTTTTTACAAAAAAAAAAAACAACAGATGCCTCTATTTTCCTTTTGAGTTGTTGTATCAGCTAATTTTTTGTTCAAATAGTTAGTTTGACTCCAACAACTTTTTTTGCCTATATAAGTACCCTAAAAAATTTCAAACAATCCATTGCAAATGTGGAGCTCCAGCTAATCTCACTCTCGCACACAGGAACGCTTCGGTTGGCAGGACATACTTATACAACTGATGGGCTTGTGGTTTCTTTGAAAGTGTGTTTTACATTAGGATGAGGGTTGTATCGACCCTACTTACCGGTGACTACCATTGAAAGAAACCACAAGCCAATTGTAGTATGACTTTCTGTTTGAACAGAAAAATAGCTGTTACAACAACTTAAAAGGAAAATAAGGGTATATTGTGAAGTTTATATAAAAAAGGGGTATATTGTGAACATTTTTGTAAAAATATGGATATTTGTGAACCTTTTATAACAATAGGAGTAAATTGTGAGTTTTTTAAAAATTCAAAAAATATTAGTTAGAAAAACTAAAACTTAAAAAAAAATTAAAATTTTAAAAATAGATTTGTTAGACAATATGATCATTTTCCTGGACACAATAACGATCTGTTACCAAATCATGATAATTTATAAATTTCAAAATATTTTTATGACACAAGGGATTTCAAAATATAAATTATATAAAACATTTTAATATTATATAAATTTTCCCATAAAAATTATTTTATATTATTAAAAAATTCTCACCCCTCCAAAAACCACAAAGATCGTTTTCTGAGTCTACGGAGGAGTTAATCCAACATGAATGATAGGAGTGGAAGATACTTTTGTTGTGAAAAATGAGAACGGGGGATATTTATGAGAAGACTAGGTTAAGTCCTTATCGACGATGACGATAACGATCATGTGATAAAGACATGATTATTCATTAATAATCGTGGCTCGGACATATGGATGTCTCTGAATGTTTAGGGCTTGTAGAAAAGAAACGAAACAAGGAGAGTCGGGTTGTACTTTGCTTGCGGGGTCCCCGCATGGATAGACATGAAAGAACAGATATCACGTGAAGTTCACGTTATCATGGTGTTTTCCCACACCCTTTGGGGTCCACCACTGCTCCTGACTCTGAATGACTGTGTAAACTTCTAGGGTGGTGGTTTGTTTGGTTGAACCGAGCCGTGTGCTGGAAGTGGCGACAGCCGTAGCTGTCCACGTCGGATCCATGACGCTTGGAATCAAGAATGAAGATGGGAGTGGAATCTGGTTCGGTGCGGTTGATTTAGGGGTGGATGGTGGACTGGATGGAGGTATGGCCCTCCGTGAGTATGGTTCAATGCACCCGCCACGTACACAGAGTCACTCACCCCAGCAAGGAGAGAAGATCCACCACCGGCTCACGGACTGATTGGAAGGGTCCCAATTTCTCGTGGGAAATCCTTTACGGGGTGGAGGTGGGTCCACGTGTAGACTACGTATCTTCCTTCCTCTCCTCCTACCAGTGGAATGGAACCGAAGAAATTGAATGAGAAAGGACAGGTGTGCAATGCTTGGAATCCAATCACAACGGACAATGTAATGCGGGTTACTATTACCGCAAATTCGACGCCGTGGGTTGTCGGTGTCCACTGTCCACCGCGGAGGTTACTGTGACGGACATAATATTTCCGTCTACGACGACATCTTGCCGTTAAATATTTTAAACCTTTTTCAATCTGACGCGATAGGAGCTGCATGAAACATATTTTAATCAAAAGGACAAGAAATGAACTATCGGCTGGGACAAAGCATGAGTATTTTTTTAAAAGAAATGAACAGATATATGTGTGGGACGAGGATGACTTATTCCAAATTCACATTACTTTAATATGTATAGATATATATATAATATATATAATGTTTGAGGTGTTTTACCAAGTGATATATGGCATAAAAAGTATTCACATACCAAATTACCCCAACCTTCATTTATAATAAATAATGAAAAACTAATTTAAAAAGATGGAATTACTCCCCACAGAAATTGGAAACGTTTTTCCGTCCCTGACGGAAGCATCTCAACCATTCTTTTAATTTTAATAACTTCTAATCTCAGTCGTCTATCTGTTGGACATGTACAGAAGGGAGAAAAAAGGAAATTAAAGCTCCACGAACGCGTGTATGCAGGTTTTTGTCAATATTCGATGGTCTCTTCTCTTCTGTCTGACTGACTACACGGGATCGGATATTTGACCTTATCTTTGACCAATGATCTGAGTCGTCGATCTAAACCTGTTACCGCCCCCAACCTCCGATCACCGTCATCTTTCAAAATCTAAAGTTTATTTTGGAAACATAAACGGAGTTATTGAGTCGATTTACATATTCATTAACCTTGGTTTTATGTATCCATGATAATTTATAAACGTTTCCATGGATGATTAGAAACATGTACACAACCTCCTATAATCGTTTCCATCACTATTTTAAAATTAGGTGACACCAACTGTTATTATCGTTTCCTTTGGCCGTTATTATCGTACATTGTGTATAAGAATATATTTTTCTTTACCATTTATCATTTCAAAGATTGAGTGATTGATAAACCTAAAGTTTATTTGGAAACAATAAACTGAGTTATTGGAGTCGATTTTACACATTCATTAACCTGGTTTTTATGTATCCACGATAATTTATAAAACGTTTCCACGGATTATTAGAAACATGTACACAACCTCCTAATTCGTTTCCATCACTATTTTTTTTTAAAAGTGACACTAACTGTTATTATCATTTTCTTAGGCTAATCTTATCCCACAATGTGTATAAGAATATATTGTTCTTTACCATTTATTAGTTTTCAAAGCTTAAGTGATTGATAATCAGAAGGTTATTTTGGAAACAATAAACTGAGTTATTGGAGTCGATTTTACGTATTCATGAACTTTGGTTTTTATGTATCCACGATAATTTATAAACGTTTCCACTGATAGAAACATGTACACAACCTCCTAAATCGTTTCATCACTATTTTAAAAAAATGTGACACTGAAACGAAACGGTATTTCAATCCTAGTATCCGATCTGATCCTAATGAAACAGCACATTTATCCTAGCATGATCCAATCTGATCTCCTGTCCTACTTACCTGGTCTCGTTTACAAAGTCTCACAAGGTAGAGAGGAAAGAGAGCTTCTATTGGAGTTGAATGTGTTTGACTGTCAAATGTTGCGTATCTTATTTCATGGGGTACACCCCTATTTAAGTATTTTGGGCCTGGTTTTTATGGTGCCAGCCTGTATTTTACATGTATAAGTACGGTTCTACCCTCTCCTAGTATCTTTGACTGACCACAGACGGTCAATTGTACAATACTTTGCCTTGCCTAAGTCCTATCCCCATCCGGCTGGAGACGGCCGGATGCCCTATGCGTTTCTACTTCCATCCGGCTAAAGCGACCGGATGCTCTATGCGCCTCCACTTCCATCCGGCTAAAGCGGCCGGATGCTCTTTGTATCTGGTTTTGGCTTGACACCATTTCTTCCTTCTCAGACACTTACTGTTATATGGTTTCCTTTGGTCGTTCTTATCGCACATTGGTATAAGAATATATTTTTCTTTACCATTTATCAGTTTTAAAGCTTGAGTGATTGATAAAATTGAAGTTTATTTTGGAAACAAAACTGAGTTATTGGAGTCGATTTTACGTATTTACCTTGGTTTTATGTATCTACGATAATTTATGTTTCCATGATGATTATAAACATGTACACAACCTCATATAATTGTTTCCATCAC
The DNA here is from genome assembly GCA_023374045.1 of Limonium bicolor. Lineage (NCBI taxonomy): Eukaryota > Viridiplantae > Streptophyta > Magnoliopsida > Caryophyllales > Plumbaginaceae > Limonium > Limonium bicolor. The sequence continues at coordinate 17,197,427 of CM041779.1, read as the reverse complement.
TATTTTTAAACAGATGACACTAACTGTTTATACATATATTTTTCATTTGATCATTCTTATTTGAGACGTTTTATGTAGTTGTTAACCTTGGTTCTTACGTATCTACGATAATTTATATACGTTTCCGTTCATGATTAGAAACATGTATACAACATTTATAATCGTATCCATCTTTACTTAAAAAGATGATACTAACTATTATATATCATTCATTTGGGCGTTCTTATCGGTCATAATGTATATGATCAATCATGTGGTATACTAATTTTTTTCACATATATTAAAAATGCATTATATATAAATAATAGCTTAGTATTTTAAATTTGCAATTAAAAAAAATAGTTGATGAAGACATGTATTTGAATTAATATAGCTATGTTATTTACATATATATATAAATAAAAAATATTATAATATTTAAAATTATTATACAATAACCATATATGTTATATAGTCATATAAAAATTTGTATAATTAATAAATTATTCTATAATGGTTATAAGTATCTTTGTAAAATAAAAAAACATCTAAACATACCATTGTCTTGTCTTTCTCTACCGTATAAAAACAAAAAAAAAAAAAAATCCATCCGACTACATCCTCTCTACTGTATACAAAGTCTTTCCTGATATATACACAAAAGAAAAAAATTAATAAAACTTTCCGTCGGTGGACGAGAATCCTCGTCCGTCACCAAATCTTCACACTGTCCACCATGTGAACTCTTGTTTGTTCGGCAGTTCGGTCAACTGCTGATTAGAATGTTTTTTTACTGTCTGAATTGTTTTTTTATTATATCAACTTTAAATAGTTATATTTTTTTATATAAGTTTTAAAATGAAAAAAATATCATCGTTCATCTAAATTCAGCTCTCAAAAAAAAGACCATCTGAATATGTTTGACAACTTAAAAAAAATATTTTTACATATTATATATACACTGATAATAGGATGTCATTAATTTTTGTAGTATGATTCATTAAAATTGATATTATGATTCATTAAGTAATAATGGTGAAAGATTACAAACTTTGGAACCGATAAAAATCATTATTGTTTGTAGTGTATTATTATTGTTGTATGGTGTATTTTAACCTTTGATATGAATATGTATTTTCATACAACCAAACATTGTTTTTCTATTACATTTTGTTTGAATTTTTTTTTATATGTTTACGATACACTAAATGAAGATATGATTCACTAATTTTAATATTATGATTCATTAAATTGATAGATGATTCATTAACTAATAAGTGATGAATTAGATAGCAAACTTCGAACCGATAAAAATCATTATTGTTTTGTTGTTTATTATATTATTATTATTGTATGGTGTATTTAAAACCTTATGGCGAATCATGTATTTTTCATACATACCAAATATATTTTGTGTTGTATTATTGTGTAAATTTTTTATTCTTATATATTTGCTATGATACCACTAAAATGAAGCTATGATTCATTATTTTGATATTATACTTCATTAAAAGTGATTTATGATACACTAAAATGATGTTTATGAATCATAAGTCTCATTGATATATAGATATATACATGTAATTAATATAAAATTTTAACGTTCTCAAAACATATCCATGTTTGGTCTTGTTTTGAAGAACTTAAATTTAGATTAACAATGATATATTTTTTTTTCATTTTTGACTTATATTTCAAAGATACAATAATTTAAAGTTAATATAATAAAAACACCCTTCAGCAGCTGACCTGACTGTTGACTGTACCAACTCACACAGCCGCGTACAACTTTTGTGCAGACGGCCTGCACCATCTCCCGTCCCTACTATTACTAAGCGATTATAGATTATAGATAATTTCCTGACCATTAGATTAGAAAAATATGATAATATCAGCATATATATAGTTGATTAAATTAAGATAAACACTTCAAACTCTTACAAAATAAAAATAAACCATATATATGAAAATGAACATGATGATGCATAGAGCTTGATACTTTGAAATATGGGTACTAATGGTGTCGTTCGATAGTCGGTAGATTAATCTCATATATATATATACGTCATTCTAGATTAATGATTACAATAGGTGTTAACTTAAGTGGTTAAAAATTAACATATTAATTTGATATTTGTTAACCATGGTCAATTTTATCTTAAAGCTGTTATTAGTAGCTTTTGAGCTGGATGGCGAACGGAATCTTAGGGCACGTTCTATAGGTGTGAACTGTCCCTTGCAGTAGCTTAATGCTACTTTTGCTCAAAAGTAATGGACAAATGTCAACTTTTAATTGGTGTGTAAAGTACACTTGTCAAGTTAACATTTGTTAGCTAGAGGAACATTTACCATAAGGTTGTAAACCAAGCTTTATGAAGAGAAATCTGAAGGGACCCTTAGTTAATCAATCCTAACCAAACCAAGCTAAACCATTAATATTGATTTTGACGCTTTTTGGGAGAAAGTTCAAATGACATCTTTATCTAGATTTAGAGCCTGTTCGTTCACTACGATTACTTTTTCTGAAAATAAAGGTGACAAGTGTTAACCTGTGATTGGAGTAAACTAACCCATATGGATACTTGGCAGAGTGGTATTAGTTAACTACAAGACATTAAAGCAAACGCAGCATATGCTGCGTTCACTCGCTACAGTCGAACGCTGCATTAGGTGTCGTTCGTTTGCTATCTTCAACGGATTAATTATTTTTTAAAAAAATGTGGGACAAGTGTCATATTTTAATTGGATCTATCTACATCCATATCCCACAAAAAGCTTACTATAGTACACATGACAAACCACGACAAAAAACTTGTATTTATAGCTTTATCTAGAAAAATAGGGCGTGTTTGGAGTTTCCACCATGGGTTCGTTCTTTTACAGTTTTTTATTGTTTTTGAGATTAAGGTGACGCATGTCATTTATTTATTAGATTACTTTTACCTCTTGGCCGCACCAAAACTGAAATACTCTACCCTCATTGGTTAACCATGATGGTCTTAATCATAAAGCTTCAAAACCCAACTTTATGTGAGAAACTCCGAACACGACCATAAAGCTGGGTTTTGAAGTTTTATGATTAAGGTCATCATGGTTAACCAATGAGGATGGATTATTTCAGTTTTGGTGGGTCAAAAGGTAAAAATAATCTAATAAAAAAATGACATGTATCACCTTAGAGTTTGTTCGACTGCTACGATTCAAACATAAAGCTACTTTTTTAAAAAAGTATGTGATATGTGTCTGATTTGTATCGGATAGGAACATAACTCAACACACTTGTCAAATTTTAATAAGTTAACCATAGTCACATTATTTCAAACACAAGTATGGCTGCGTTTCAAAGCCCCAGGCGAACGGCCCCTTAATCTCAAAAACAATAAAAAATTTGTTCCAAGAACGGTAAACATAGGGGTCGTTCTTTCCCTGCTAGTGAAGCATTAATATAGTGGTACTCAAAAGTAATGGACATATGTTAATATATTGTTTGCTGCATATCCAACTGTGGTACATATATCAAGTTTATATTTGTTAACTAGAGTAAACTTTACCATAAAACTTCAAAACATATACTCCCTTCATCCCACTCTCTTTGTCCATTTTACTATTTGAACTTGTCGTTTGACTTCAATATTTAACATGTAAGATAATATATTTTTATAAACTTTTTTTATAATGGAATCCTTATGTGAAAAAACTATATATTGTAAAAATTATTTTTTTAAAATTATTTTATCTTATATATTTAATATTGAAGTGGAAAAGCGTACCAAAAAACAAATGAGACACTTATGACGGGACGGAGTTGCTACCTTTTTGCCAAAAGTTCCAACGCCCCCTAATAATGGTAGGTGACTTATTTTGACACTATTCACTTCATTTCAATCGTACGGTCCTGGACAAAACTATCTTCCAGATTATGAAAAGATGTTAGGTCCATTAATTGGGCCCACATGTCTTAACCATGGTTAGAGAGAGGCCCCATACCGTTTGTACGGTTCATGTTAAACTGTGAAAACGAAACGGTTGTATTCACACGCCTTCATTATTCTTCTAGATTGAGATAGAAGACTTTTTTTTCAGAGAAAGTGATTACCCGTATTGCAAGTTGCTTTGTATTGCTGTTGTTGTTGGGCAGTTCAAGGAAAATCATATAAGTTGATAGCTGGGCTAAGGAAAGCGATGTGCTGCTGAAGCTAACAAACTTATAAGAACTCATCCTCCCCACTTCTCGCCCGTACCAAAATATATTTTTCTTAATCCTCCGTTCGCTCTTCTTTGTCGCTGAGCCCTTCTTCTCGGTTATGATTCCTCTGCCACTTGGAGGTTTATCGTTTCCCCGTTCAATCTCAGTCCAAGCTTTGTGCTTCCATTCTTGTTTGGGGCTCTTCTTTCCCTGAAGAGGTGGGTTACAGCCCAAGTATATCCTTCTTATTAGCTTAATTGTGGGTAGGAAGTGGAAGTAAGGGAGACGAATGGGTACTTTGATTCTGAATCATTGTTTAATCACAATATTGGCTGCATTATCGCCCAGGTCCTAGGAAAAAGATTAAATTCTTTTTAGAACTAATCCGTGCGGGAGTTGTACTTGTACTAATCCCATTATAATATTAGTTTGACACAGTGCTTTCAATCACGGTACGGTAATCCTAGAGATTAGGACAGAAGTAAACTAATTGTTTATTATCCTGGCGAATGTTTCATTAAAAGCAGCACCCCTTTTTGTTTTAATCTCATTTAATTCGCTTCTTTTAGTAGACAACAACAGTACTGTATATAATGGTTCACTGCTATGAAATTGGTGCCGAATACGGTGGTTTCCGCTCCAACACCCCCTTATTTTCTATACTGATTTCACTAATTTTGATGTCTGTGCAGTTGATTTATCTTGATGGTTGGCTGATTTTGGTGCTGGTTTTGGAGCTTCCAAAGTCATCATCGTCCTCGTCCTCCTGGAAGAATGCCTTTCTCTGATCTTCTCCGAATGACCAAAGGGAAAACTGACTTCACCACCCATCAGAAAACCTCACCTTTTTCAACCGATCTGTCATCATCTGGGTACGTAAATTGCTCTCCCCAACTTAACTCGCCTGCAAGCTCCCGCTTGATTAATCTGTTAATCAGATGGCAATTGTTGCTTGCTTGATGTTCGCTGTTGTGATTCTGTGGGTGGGTGTTATAATTTAGGGATTAATTTATAACCTTTTTTTTTCTTCTGGGTTTGCAGCGGTGGTGGTGATGCTGATTTTTACGAGCTAGTTTGGGAAAATGGTCAGATCGTGATGCAAGGGCAGTCGTCAAGCAGAGCTCGAAAAGCAGCTCCAACCTCGAGTAATCTGCTGTCCAAACAGCCTACTATTACAGATGTAAAAGACGCTAACAGTTCAAAAATGGCCAAGTCTGGCACAATGAATCACCATACCTTTCCATTGTCTGTGACCTCCTGCGAGACGGCCTTGAATCATCAAGATGAGGAACTGGTTCCATGGCTGAACTACCCTCTTCTTGAGCCTCTTAATAATGAATATTGCTCCGGTTTGTTACCAGAACTATCCGGGGTCACCGAAAACGGCCTCTCATCAGCAAGGAATAGTACACAACCATCATCATTGGCTGTCACAGTTGATCAATCAAGAACAGCAACTAATAATGCATTGAGTTCGCGCCCAGACAATGCATCTAAAGCCATTCCAAGGGCAGGAGGAGTTTCTCAGGCTAAGCGTGGTGATCATTTAGGCAATGCGAATGGCATGGATCAGTACACAAGTTCAATCCAATATTGCCCATCTCAAACGGGTGGGTCTGCAAGCATGAATTTTTCAGACAAGCATGAAGACAGACATCAACCTAGTAGTTATATGAATTTTTCCTACCTTTCACGTTTGGCCTCAACCCCTGGTCCTGGGAACAACAATCGAAATCCGGTCAGTATCACTGGTGGTCTTACCTGTAGGACTCAAAGATTTGGTAGTAATAATTATGATAAGGGAGGTGCATTAAGCAGCAGTACTCCTACGGTGTCAAATATTATTCATAACCCAACTGTCGGTTGCTCAAGACCCGCTGGAGATCTTACCTGTAGGACTGGAGTATCTTTGCCTGCTGTAAATAATGTGGCTAACGAATCCAAAGCTCCAAACCATCCTGTAAGAAAAGACTCTTATCTTCCTCCACAGCAACTGGGAGGTGTATACATCGAAGATAATGTGAGGAATCATAATTCCTCAAAGCAATCACCTGGGGCTGTGACTGAAGGGGAAAAAGTTGCTGAACCTGCGGTGGCAGCATCATCTATATGCTCTCGTAATAGCTTAGAGAAAGATGGTTCTAATGAACCTGGTAGTCATCTGAAGAGGAAAAGTTCTGAAACCGGTGAATCTGAAAGTGCTACAGAAGAATTATTCTTGTTTCTGACCTATCTATGAAATTTAAAAGTTTATCTGCCTCCCTGTATAGATTTTCCTTTCTCAGATCGATGTGCTGACTGACCAAACTAGTGTTGAATCAAATATAGGAGAATGAAGAAGAATCGGTGGGTGTAAGAGTGGTTGCTGCGCCTCGTGCTGGGGTGAAAAGAAGCCGAGCAGCTGAAGTGCATAATCTATCTGAAAGAGTGAGCATATATTTCTGTGTCCATGATATTCTGCTTTAGCTTGGTGAATGATTGTGCTAATTGATTTTTCCAACTTGTGTTGTGATCATAATCGCAGAAAAGGAGAGAAAAAATTAATGAGAAGATGCGTGCATTACAAGAACTTGTACCCAACTGCAACAAGGTAGATTACTTTTCTTATAGCTTGTTTGGATTTTGAGTTGAATGGGCGAATAATCAATCTAACTGAAATGGGAACTCTTTCTGAATACTGAAATTAATTCTCTTTACCTGTTTCATATTGAATATTGTTTGTTTGATTCTCTTCACCCAACCATTGAATTTTGTTTTTGGCTGGCTAGGCTGACAAAGCTTCAATGCTGGATGAGGCAATAGAGTACTTGAAGACACTTCAGCTTCAAGTGCAGGTGAATAGTTAACTTAATTTGTTTCCTATAGCTGCTGCTATCATCTCTGTGATCAACGAATTCATAAGTATACATGTATATATGTTTGCAGATGCTGTCCATGGGAGCAGGGTTCTATATCCCACCAATGATGATACCAGCAGCAATGCAACACATCCACAGGGCTCAAATGTCTCCTTTCCCACCAATGCCTATGGGTATGGGAATGGGTATGGGTTTTGGTGGCTTGGGATCAATGCACGACTTGAATAACAGCAACAGCATGATGCAGCAAATGCCAAGCACCTGTTACCTTCATTACATGCTGCTGCCAGCTCTCCTCACATCCCAGCAACGTCCTCTACCTTTCATCAAGGTTATAATGGGTTTCCTTCTTCTGGCCAACTGCCAGCGCCTTCTCACTCCACTCTTCCCTTCCAAGTAGTCAATCCAACCATGAAGCTGCCCATCTCATCACTACATGTGCACGGTGGCACAGATGCTCCTTCGCATGTTGCTCCACAGTCAACCACACAAAACATAATGCAAAATGGTTCGCAAGTGAACAACCTCGATGGCAGTGGAAATGGCCCTGATAATCAGGTCTCCGCTGAGGTAGATATATTTCCGTGCATTGAATAAGTTAACTCTTACTAACTTTACATTTTGCGCACGGTTTACGTTCTGTTCTTAAGCCTTTGGACAACACTTGTATTTACAATATGTGTGGTGGGGGAGTTAGATGATTAATGTGGTGAACCATTGGTGTATGATCTTGTCACCTATGTATGATATGAGGTTTGATGGAAGAACTAGCTAGGTTTATGTTGATTTAGTATATATCTGATTCTGATCTTAATTAATGTTTGCTCTTGCTTAACGCCAGGCTACTGCTTTGCTGAATGCTCAACCCCAAGCTAATATTAATGCTGCTCATGAAGCTCAGAAGCTTGCTGGTGTCAACAGTAACAACAAACCCAACTGATTAATTAGCTTGTAAGCCAAATACTTCCACTACTGTTCTTAATTTCCTAATGCATACAAACATACTTAGTTTTGTATATAATTCGCATACCATACCAGCATACCTGATGATAAGTTCACTTGCAGGCAGGCTGGTATGATTGTAGAACCTTATATTTTAGCACAGTACGTGATGAGGAACCGGATACTGCTATACTCTGCGGATTGAACAACTCCTGACCTTTTAACTTAACTGATCAATCAACGGGAGTGGCTTTCATAACAGCTGTTTAATCGAGCCAGCACAGTAGTTATTTCTGATTTCAGTTGAGTATAACATAGTTTAGGCGCAGTGTAGACAGGGACGAGGATTATTTCACTTTTTATACATGTAAATTAGATATGTAGCCTTCATGGCAGGAACAATTGATATGGTCATGAAATTTGATTTTATACGACATGTACATGCGGGGAAATCAGAAGTGATGATATGTGGTAGTTTTTGCTTAATTCTTTACATGTTCCTAGCTAGAATCCTCGATGTCAATAAGGCAAAGTTACACAGTATCTTTTTTGGCGAATTCGAAGGTGGAGGTGGTGCCACCTTCTATGGTGGCATCTATTTTGTCGTTTTGTGGTTTATTATTTTGTAAAATTTTAAAATTGTTGTATTTTATTATATATAACTCCAATTAACATAAATTTTATATCATTGTTCATCATAATTCGAGCTCTTCAAAATAAGATCCAACATGAGTATGTTTGATAATTTTTTTTTTATGTATATAGGGTCCATTCGTTTGCTGCGTTCAATTTTTTTGTTAGATTAATCTGCCATGTGTTCACATCTCATTTGCTACTTTTTTTTTCTAGGCCCACACTTCTCTTACAAACTTTTAAATCCAAAAGCAGCAAATAGCTGCGTTTGAAATTCGTCGAAGATTAATCGTTCTGTCGAACGGACCCATAGATTCATTGTGAATCTTAAGTTTAAGAAAAGTGAATCAAATGTTGTTAAAAATTAAATCAAAGGATGTTAAAAAGTGAATCAGAGAGTTGCTTAGAATTGAATAAGAGGTTTTAAAAAAGTGAATACCATAAACAGAGATAATTGTTTAACTAAAGTGATTGTGATTGTTTGACTAATGTGAATCAGAGGTTTTAGAAAAGTGGATCAAAGGTTGTTAAAAGTTGAATCACAAGTTGTTACAAAGTGAATCAGAGTAATAAGAAAAGTGAATTTCATAAGCATAAATTGTTTAACTAAAGTGATTAAGAGGTTTAAGAAATGTGAATCAGAGGTTTTTATAAAGTGTAATCATGAGTGTAAGAAAAGTGAATCAGAGGTTTAAGAAAAGTGACTCTCGTAAATAGAGATTGTTTAACTAAAGTGAATAAGAGGTTTAAGAAAAGTGAATCAGAGGTTTAAGAAAAGTGAATCAAAGGTTTTTTAAAAGTGAATCAAAGGTTTAAGAAAAGTGAATATTTTATTTAGTACTAGTAAAAGTCAATCCTACCATAAACTTATGCGAGGGTGGATTTTAGGGTGTTTGAGGGTAGGGTAATCTTTTGGTATTAGTTTACAGTTTATATTATCATTACTGACTCGATAGGTTTTTAGGGTTTGTGGATTAGGGTTAGACCCTAAACTACAAACCATAAAACTGTTTTCGACGTTTTTAACTTTCCGATGGTTTTTAGAATGTTTAGGTAAGATTCATTTTGTTAATGAATAAGGTTCATTTTATTATTAAAGAAGATCCATTTTATTAATGAATAAGATTCACTTAAAAAATACGTAATATATACTCCTTCTAAAAACATAAAATTTTAAGTTTATCGAAACATATTCATGATGCATCTTGTTTTGAAGAGCACGAAAAATGATGAACAATGGTATAACTTTTTTTGTTTTTGCACTTATATTTTGTAAGATATAACATTTTGAAGAAAATATTTGTTTCTCTCTCCTAAGAACAAAAATCATATTCAACCCCCTCCCAATTCTTTCCCTGCGCACGTATAGTTTTTTTATTTCATTTTTTTTATTTTTGAATTTTTTCTTCTATTAATAGTTTTCTCCCAATCCTATGTTGACAAGTGGATATGTCTCCACCTTGTAATATAGCACCTTCTGCAGGTTCTCCGTACTGATCTTTTTTTATTCTCTCATTATTTCATATTTGGCCTCGTTTCTCTATAATACATTCTCCTCATATAATATAACTCAATATAATATCACATACAAAATGGAATGTAAATATTACAATAAAATGAAGTAACTTCTTTTCCTGGTTTACTTCGCGTTTAGTAATTCAAAGGGATTTTTTCCCAATCAAACAGAAACTGTATTATTGATTCATCAAAATCAGTATGCTTTTTCCTCAGCGCACATACACCCTAATCTCCACTTGATTTCACCGCATAACATAATATGGTAGGAGAATTTTTGGTGAATTTGTTTTTGTCCTTCTTGACGAGGTGTTACAGGAAATATTTGTATACAGATATTCAGCAACATAACAACGTTTACACATTTTCATTAGTTTCTCATTAATTGTAACTACTCGACTACATTCTGTTAGTTGTTACAGAAATAATTAGTTGCTCTGTACAGCTCTTATATAAAGAGCAACTACTGTTACATTGAAAAAATAATGAGAAAACTATCGCATTCTTCATTCTGTCCTCTGTCTACTCTCTCCCTCTAGTTTGTGCCTGGCTGTGATTCTCCCATTCACGGTCTGCAGAACTGGTGAGTTCTGGTGTTCAATCATTAGTACTCTTCCATTCTCTACCCTTCCTTCATTGATATAGTTACATATACTGTAACAGAGGTATCAGATGTTCAATCGATCCTATGGCAGAAACAAGAAATGCTCAGCTTGTGCGTGACGCAATGAAAGAGCTAGAAGCAACATTGCAACCGCAAATACAAGCTTGGTTCCATGAACATAACCCTAAAATTGACAAGCAGAACACTAAAATCGACAAGAGCATAACAGACTTGTTTGAAGCACTTTGTCTGCATACAACAGCGATGTCGGACCGTAACTCCAGTAATCTTGAGCGATCATCGGGGGACACGTCCACTCGCAAGAATTCATATTCTAGCATAACAAGACTTGCTAAGCTCGATTTTCCGTGTTTTAATGGTGACAAGGTGAAGGACTGACTATGCACAATCGAGCAGTTCTTCACAATCGACCACACTCTGGAGGAATTAAAGGTGGGACTGGCATCAATACACTTTGATGGCCAAGCAGCTACGTGGCATCAATCCGCCATCCAATCGGAGGCTGGGAGATTACTCCTTCAAGATTGGTCTACTTACAAAGAATTGCTCCAAGAACGTTTTGGGGAAATATTAGACGACCCGATGGCAGAGTTGAAAGCTTTACAAGAATTGGATGGAATTATTAACTACCACAGTAAATTCGAACAGATTCACACTCTAATCAGCTTGTCGGAGGATTACTTGGTAAGCGTTTACTTGGCGGGGCTTTGAACGGATACTCAGATGCATGTTCGAATGTTTCGCCCTAAATCGATCCGGGAATGCCTTTTATTGGGGCGATTATACGAGAAAGCTCACCCTCGTTGATCCAATCCAAGTCAATGACAACCTTTTAAAGGGAATCCAATCCCTACGAAAGGAGTGCTACCGACACCAAAAGATCTTGACGGGAAGAAAGATCAAGGGTCAAACATAAGGAATTATCGGTTCCGAGGAAATTTTTAACTTCGGAGCAGATGAATGAAAGGAGAGCTCAAGGGTTGTGCTATTATGTGACGAAAAATATACCCTAGGGCATTATTTGAAGTACAAGAAAGCTCAACTTTACCTAATCGAGTACGAGGAAGATGAAGAATACCAGATGACGGTTCACAGTTGGAATCAGGAGTCTAAGAACCTCAAATCTCTGTAAGTGCCTTAACTGGTACATCGAGTTTTCGTACTATGCGAGTCCATGAAATTCATCTTAAGAAATCTTTATTCATATTGATTGATTCCGGGAGCACGCACAATTTTTCGGATCGAAGCATAGCTGAGAAGTTGGGTTGTAAAATTCTTCTAGTAGAAAATACTTCAGTAGCAGTCACTGATGGTAGTAATCTTCCAATCGGAGGTAGAGTTTTGGACTTTACTTGGAGTTTTCAAGGTACTGAATTCAAGACTGATTTCATGGTGATTTCCCTTGGTTGCTGTGACATGATTTTGGGAATTCATTGGCTGGTGAAATTAGGTGCCATCGAATGGGACTTCAGGAACTTAGTGATGACATTTAAGATGGGCAGACACAAGCTTGTACTAAATGGTATTAAGCATGGTTCAGCTCGAGAAGCAAAGGCAAAGAAAGTGAATCAGTGGTCTAAGGAAGGAGCATAACTGTCCCTGTTAACGGTTGAGGAACTCAATATTGTCTGCGGCAATATTCAGGCTACTCCTTCTGATGTTACACCTTTGTTACATGAGTTTGGTAACATTTTTGTTGAACCAACTCAATTACCACCTTCTAGAGATGACCATGATCATCGTATACCACTATTAGCTGGAGCCAACCCCATCAATCTAAGACCTTATCGCTATTCTGTCCAGCAAAAGAATGAAATCGACAAGATTGTCAAGGATATGCTGGATCAAGGTATTGTTCAGCGCAACTCCAGCTCCTATGCTTCTCCTGTGGTATTAGTTAAAAAAAGGATGGTTCTTGGAGATTGTGTGTGGACTATAGAAGACTTAACGACGGCACTGTTAAAGATCGCTTTCCCATACCTCTAATTGGAGACTTAATGGATGAATTAGGGGGATCCAAGGTATATTCTAAGATCGATCTACGGGCTGGTTACCATCAAGTTCGAATGAGTAAGGAGGATGTGCATAAGACAGCCTTCAAAACTCATAATGGCCACTTTGAATATTTAGTAATGCCTTTTGGGCTTACTAATGCTCCAGCAACGTTTAATGGCTTGATAAATTCGGTTTTGCTGATTATCTGTGCAAGTTTGTATTAATATTTTTTGATGACATTTTGATCTACAGCCAGTCATTATCAGATCATTTACAACACTTGCGCCAGGTTTTTCTACTCATGAGAGATCATCGGTTGTTTGCAAAGAAGAGTAAATGCAGTTTTGCCACCAACAGTATGGAGTATTTAGGCCATTTCATTTCTGAACATGGTATTTCCACTGATCCTAAGAAGGTGCAAGTTGTGGCTGACTGGTCTATCCCTAAAAATGTGAAACAATTAAGGGGATTTTTAGGATTAGCCGGTTACTACCGACGTTTTGTCAAGAACTTTGGTACTCTTGCTCGACCATTGACTGTCTTAACCAAGAAGGATAACTTTCTGCGGTCAGATGATGCTGCTGAAGCATTTACACAACTTAAGAAGGCACTGTGTGAAGCGCCTGTCTTGGCATTACCTCAATTTGATAAACCGTTCTTAGTGGAGACAGATGCAAGTGGGTTTGGTATTGGAGACATGTTAATGCAAGAAGGCCACCCACTTGAATACATCAGCCGTCATCTGCACGGTAAACAATTACATCTGTCCATCTATGAAAAAGAATTGCTTGCGGTAGTATTTGCGGTGCAGAAATGGAGGCACTATTTACTTCACACTCACTTTGTTATCAAAACCGATCAAAGGAGTTTGAAATACTTGTTAAAACAACGACTCAATACCCCGATTCAGCAGCAATGGTTACCTAAGCTACTGGAGTTTGACTATGAAATACAATTCAAGGCGGGTAAAGAGAACTTAGCTGCTGATGCCTTGTCAAGGATGGAGGGTTCTGAAATACTAAACTTATCTCTTTTTTTTAGATACTATGATCTGTTGCGAAAATTAAAGATGCTTACACAGGACGTCAAATTCAAACGATTATTGATGATCTGAGAACTAACAAGGACAGTCACAAGCATTTCACCTGGAGTAATGGTCTGTTACGTAGGAAGAATAAACTGGTAATTCCTGCTGTTGCTGACTTGCATACTGTTATTTTACAGTGGCTTCACTCTTCAGGATTGGATGGCCACTCTGGTCGTGATGTAACTCATCATCGAGTTAAATCACTATTTTTCTGGAAAGGAATGTCCAAGGACATTCAAGCTTTTATTAGAGCTTGTGGCACTTGCCAAAGGTGTAAATTTGAAACTGTTGCTAGTCCTAGTCTGTTGTAACCTCTCCCTATACCAGAAGAAGTTTGGCAAGATATCTCGATGGATTCCATCGATGGTCTTCCTCTCTCCTTTAGTAAATCTATTATTTTCGTGGTAGTAGACAGATCATCTAAGCCAGCACACTTCATGGCACTATCTCACCCATATATTGCTGTTTCTGTCATGCAATCATTCCTGGATAATGTATTCAAATTACATGGGTTTCCCGGGTCAATAACAAGTGATAGAGATGTAGTTTTTCTGAGTGAATTTTGGAGAGAATTGTTTGTTGTACAAGGGGTGGATCTCAATTTCTCCTCAGCTTACCATCCTCAAATTGATGGTCAAACCGAGATTGTGAACAAGAGCCTTGAGACATACTTGAGATGTATGTACAATGACAGACCGCACATTTGGAGCAAATATTCGGCTCTTGCCGAGTTCTGGTATAACACTAATTACCACTCTACAACGCAAGTAACACCTTATGAGACTGTTTATGAACAAGTTCCTCCTTAGCATTTATCTTACCTTCCAGGGGAGTCCAAAGTTGAGGTAGTGAACAGACGCTTACAGGACCGAGAAAACATGTTACAAGTCCTCAAATTTCACCTTTTAAGGGCTCAGAACAGAATGATGCAACAGACCATTGCACATAAATCTGATCCCTCATTTGAGATTAGTGATTCAGTATTTATTAAACTTCAACCTTATAGGCAACATTCTTTGGTTATGCGGCCAAATCAAAAGTTAGCACCAAAGTACTTTAGGCCATTCAAGATAATCGACAAGTGTGGCACCTGATTGGTACCTCTTCTTACTCCAGTCTGCCACCTTCCACCTCAATTCACAATGTGTTCCATGTTTCCCAACTTAAAGACCAGATTGGTACCTCTTCTTACTCCAGTCTGTTACCTGCATCTGTACCTGATGCATTGATTCATGATTAAAAGATTCTGGATCGGAAGATGGTTAACAGACAGAGAAAAGCAGCCACTAAAGTCCTCATTAAATGGTCCGACCAATATGAAGCAGAAGCTACTTGGGAGTATTATTATGATTTGCTTCAAAAATTTCCAGACTTCCAACCTTGAGGTCAAGGTTGTCTAAAGGAGGGAAGATCTGTTACAAGAAATAGTTGTATACAGATATTCAGCAACATAACAACGTTTACACATTTTCATTAGTTTCTCATTAATTGTAACTACTCGACTACATTTTGTTAGTTGTTACAAAAATAATTAGTTGCTCTGTACAACTCTTATATAAAGAGCAACTACTGTTACATTGAAAAAATAATGAGAAACTATCGCATTCTTCATTTTGTCCTCTGTCTGCTCTCTCCCTCTAGTTTGTGCCTGGCTGTGATTCTCCCATTCACGGTCTGCAGAACTGGTGAGTTCTGGTGTTCAATCATTAGTACTCTTCCTTCTTCCTCTCTACCCCTTCCTGTATGTAGCGTTGATATAGTTACATATACTGTAACACGAGGTCAAAGGAGGATGGTAACGTCAACTCAAGAAAAAGACCGAACAATCCAGGAAGCATGGTAGTCACAACATCCAGATAAACGGGCTTGTGAAAAAGGTGAACTGCTCACGAAGAATACAATTAAAATCATCGATGACATTCTCAAGTGATCGACCGACTATTGATAATTTCAAGGCTACTATTTGAGACCGTTGTAAAGGGATGGTGATGTTTTTTTTTGTTGGTATAAAAGGATAGTTATCATTAAAATGCAGAGATTACGAGCCTATCTGTGGAGCTAGAATGAACCATCCATAAATAAGAAAAGTCAAAACACAAAGTGATAGCTAATAACCCTAGCAAATGGAACCCATAGTCATGCCAACCAGATTTAAGGCCACCCATTAGGTTACCAGACCCAATAAGGGCAGCTTGCTAAGATCAACCGTATCGAAAACGATGGTTACCTAAACATCAAGTGAGGGAAGCATTCAACCAAGAATGCGTAGAAAACCTGGAAGGGACTACGGCAAGATGTCTTAAGGTTAATAGTGGCATACACATAGGGAAACTGAGCAACTAAAAACATAATATCATTCCTAGAGAATAAAACAAGATGATTTGGTCTATATCGACTAAGATAATTTAACCAAAAGTAAGTCACACCGCAAGGGCCATGAGCAATAGAGAAGCTCAAGTTTATTGAAGAGAAGGGACGGGAACCCCGCGGTGCATGCATGACTTCCAGCAACTCCTGCCACCACTAAAAACCAGACAACGAGGGAGCCATTACCCCTTGCGGCCCTCGGCTGTGCCAAGGGATGCATTATCGGTAAGTTATTGGGGCGGGTTCTGCTGCTCTTGCATGTGGACCAAATCAATGAATAGAACTGACTCGTGGTATGAAATGCCCCTAAATTAATTTAAATTAATTTAAGGGATTTCTTTTACTAAATCTTAAATAATACTATTAAATATTAAATTATATGGAATTATGAATATTAATATTATATGGAATTATGAATATTTATTTAGGGGATTTCTCCTATTTAACCCTAAAGAATACAATAAAATATTTAATTATTATATATTATTACATAGTATTATGAATTTAATAATAAGATTTATAAGTCGATAAATCTTGGGAAAATTTCTAAACACTCCGAGTATATTATAAAGATTTTAGAAAGAGTCGGAACATCGTTTTGAAACATAAAAGTCAAAATAAATTTATAGAAACTTTAAAGCTTATTAAGCCTTGCTAGGGTTGACTTTTTAAGAATGGTCAAACCAGCCCATGAAACCTATACCAATAAATAGGTTATGGAAAACCATGAAGATCGATAAAAAGAACGTCAAAAACGGATCATCCTAGCCAAAGTTATGCTAGATTGAAGTTTGGAGTCAAAAATTTAAAATATGCCACGTGTCACACTGTCACGGGTCGCCAACACTTGGCTGTTTTATCTCCTATATTTCCGGTAACAGAAACCGATTTTGCCCTATCTTGTGACCTTCATAACTTTCTTATCCTTTGGAATTTTTGAGTGTCGTCTTCTTTGTTGTCTTCTCCTACATTCCCTCTAAACAACCATAACTCACACAAACCCTAACTCGTTCTGAATCAACCGGAAAATCGAATCAAAGTAGCCACCCTGCAAAAACCGTAACTGCAGTTCCAGTTTTTCCCTTCGAATCAGGTAACTTCGACTAGCCATAACTTCTTCGTTTCTCATCCAAATTTCATGTTCTTTAGCTCGTTTTTAAGAGCTCTAATCCCTCTAAAACTTTCATGTTGATGACCTAAGCCAATTCCCAACCGTTTGGAAGAACAAGTTGTCTAAAGTTTCGGTTTTGTCACCACATAAAATCACAGTTTTCTTTCCAGAAAACGCAAGGTAAACTCGCAACTTCTAGCTTCGATTTATTTCTGTGTGTTGCAAGTTAGGATTAGTTCTTGTTATCAATATGTAGAGGTAAGTTTACTCTTTCGATTAAGCCCTTATACATAGCCTAACTCGATCTGTGCTGCAAGTTATAGATCCTCAAAGTCGGCCTCGTGAACTGCTCGAAAGTTTGAATTTTTCCAGATTTTTGAATTCGAATTCACTCAATTCGCACAACTCCGGTAAGTTTTCTTCAAATTCCTTCAACCATGCTAAACTATGTTACATTATCGGTCAAAAACATGATTTAATTGCATCAATTACGCTTTAGATTGAGGGAATTGGAGAGAATCGAATTTGGAAACCATTAAGAACCCTAGCTTCGAACTAGAAATCGAAACCCGATGAATACTGCATTATAATTGGGGAAATTGGTGTCATTAGAACCGTAATTTAATTTCGAAACCATAGAAACAAGAATCACTCAATTTGGTTCTGTAGATTGTGAGAAATTAGTGATTTAGTACTCGAATTGGGTTTGGGGGCGGATGATGAACTCGACACTCAGCAGCCGTCCGATCGTGGTTATAAGAAACGGACAGTTGAGATTAGATCGTTTCAAATTAAGAGTATAAGTTTTTATTATGATTTCAGAAATAAACCCAACTTGTTGAATAATTTAAATACCTTCCCGAATGTGTTTTGACTTGAAATTTTAACCATAGATTCCTTATTAAATCTAGTTTATTTTGATGTAAATTATTATGGTTTTGGAGTTTTAAACATAAGTTATGATTTTTGCAAGTTACGGGTTTTCTGGAATTATTTGGCTAAATTAAAAAGATATTTTTATGAAAAAAAATTTTATAATATGTCTAAAATATTATAGTTACTGTATATTAAATTTGGGAATTTTTGGGCAATGGTAAATGGTTTTAAAAATTGTGTTTGTGAGTTTTTCATAAGAATAACTTATAATATATGGTTTTTAATGTAACCAAAATTAAAGTATAGATGATTAATAAACTTTATAGGTTGGGGAAAATATAATAAGACTAAACTAACATTTAATACAGAATGTTAATAAATATTTTGGGTATAAACTTTTAAGTGAAGTAAATATATTATATACATTATATAAAGGAATAAAATAGTAACTTAGGTTAAATCAAGGAACTAAATTAATCTACATTTATATTAGTTATATAATATGGTAGTTAATATACTTAATTGAAACTAAGGAAAATACTTTATTTATAAACCATATTTCGGATGTAGGTATGTGTAAAAGTTAATATAATAATTAAATGCAATAACTACATAAAGAATGTCTTGGAATAAATCCTAATATACATATACGATAAATAATAAATAAAAGACATAAAATACCTTATAGCAAATAGAATCTGAAGGAATTAATAGGTTAAACTAAACCTATACATAATACTATTAAAAGAATATTATATGAGATAGTACTGAATTGTGGTTATGAAATTGAGCTTAAAGAGTTATCTTGGATTTCTAAGATTTATATAAACCATATTAAAATACATGTGTAATATTATTTGTCAAAGACCATAATGTAAATCTATAATTTGGTTAGGTAATTGATAAGTTGGGACTTAGGAATATGTGTAATTAGAGTTTACTCAAATAGAACTTACTATATAATTAATAAATAAATGTAATACTTTTACATCTAAATGTTCTTAATATATAAACAATAATAAAATGAATAAAATACTTTTACATCTAAATGTGAGGTGGATTAGTAAGTCTAGATTTAATCATTTCTTAACATTTATGGTATTGGAATATAACTTAATGTTTTAAGATAAAATCATTAAAAGGATTATGATATAAAACTATATTAAACTATGATTTGGAAATTTATCTAAATAATAATCCTTAAGTTTCATGGCATTAGATAAGCCATATGAAATACATTTATAACATTATTACCAATACTTAGGATGTGAGTTTACAATTAAGTGAGGTATTTAGTAGTTAGAATTTATAGAAGGTTTATAAATAGGAATTTGATACTTAAAACCTTTGAACCTTTATTAGATAAACTAAGTTACATAAGATATTATATTGATATACTTTACGGTAATGGGAAGTAATGATAGGTTATTTGAATATAAAATATGAGAATTTTCATAATAGTTTATCTTATTAAATAATCAACAATTTCACTTATGAACCAGAATTTAATTATTTGATGAATTCTACTCTATGTATATATTGTCCATCCTAAATACAATTAAGGAAATTAATTTATTAGGTTATTCCTTTGAAACCTTAGGTTTTGTAAAACAATTTAAAACGTATTTAAGGCTTAAGTTTAATGAAGTTTAGTACAAAAGATTATGCATAGTCTATAGAGAATGTGTGTAAAATAAAACATTTAGGAAATTAAATGTAAGTAAGGATACATAAAAGGTTATACTAACACCTTATTGTATAGGTAATAATAAAACATATAATATACCTTGTGAATACTAAATGTAAGATTAATTCGTTAAATCTAAGTTAACTATAGTATAGTTATTCAGGATGAGAAGCAATTTAACATCTTATGACAAGTTTATTAGATGGTTGTAATTAAAAGTCATTCTGAACTAAGGATATGATAATTGAGTTTAGTGGCTCAACTAAGTTATAATAAAATGTGTCTACAACACTATGATTCCAATATACAAGATGTAAGTCTTAATTAAGTTAAGGGGGAAAACTTAATCATGATGGTTTATTTGGTAATATTGATAAAGTACATAATCATTACATTGTGAATTAATAGTATAGTATTCTAAGATAAACCTATTATAGGTCATAAGACGATGTTTATTCTAAAGTAAGAGTAAAAGTATTGAGCTTAAGAATTGTTATTGAAATTCTAAGATTGATTGAAACATATATGCACTTATGTTATAAAGGTCTTTAATGTGAGAATTATGGTTAAGTATGGGTAAAGTGGATAAGGGTGGAACAATTAACAAGTGTTAATAAAATACATTCCTTGGTCTTACAACCTTGAGTTATACAACATTCTAAGACAAGTCAAAGGGTATACATAACATTTAAGTGAGGGCTTAAAAGACAATTGGGACTTAGAAATAAGAGTGAGGAGTTTATTTAAGCTGAACGTAGGCTACAAGTGATTGATGATAGACTACCTTTAATATTCTTCAGAGTACTGTTGATTGTTTGTGCAAGTTGACTAGAACTGCTACAACGTTATCCAGGTACGATTTCTCGTACTCCGTTACTTTTGCTGATTGACTCATGAGACATTTTCGAAAAACGCTAACTGACTATAAGAGGAATTTCTAAAAAGGAAATGGTTGTGTGTCTAACTCAGCTTGTGTGACTAATTGAGCCTTGGATGTGAAACTCACTTGGGTATTGGTTCCTTCTATTTGGTTGTTCCATTAGACATTGACTGCTTAGGGTTTACGCTTCTGCACTCTGTAGGACTGAGTGTTTTGGTATTGCTCTAGGTAGTTAGTGATCTGGTGGGAATTTGGAAAAAGGTTAATCTTGGAAATTCTTCTTTTGACTCTGGATATCGTTTCATCCATGAGCTGGTTCTTGAGGTTTCGACGTGCACGCGTCTTCAATGGTAACAGTGAGGGGTTGTATATCCCCTGTCCCAAAAAGGGACGTGATAGACAGTGAGGGGTTGTATATCCCCTGTCCCAAAAAGGGACGTGATAGACAGTGAGAGGCTGTATATCCCCTGTCCCAAAAAGGGACGTGATAGACAGTGAGGGGCTGTATATCCCCTGTCCCAAAAAGGGACGATAGACAGTGAGGGGCTGTATATCCCCTGTCCTAAAAGGACGTGCTTGGCGGTGGGGGCCATCTCTCCCAGTTGAATTATTCCATTCTTGAGTTATTGGTTCTTGGATCTATCTTATTATTCCTAGTCCTTTGTGACTATCTGAGTCTTCCTACTCCTAACGGGAATTGGGTTTAACTAAGGCAATGGATGTTCACTAACACATGATGTGGTGTTGTTTCACTAACCTTACTTTTATGTTATTAACCTTTATTCTTATCTTGATATCTTGATTTATGATTTATGAAATGTCTTGCTCCTCTGTGTGGTTTAAGTGATTGCTTTCAAGCTAATATTTGTTTAAGAGTTGTTTTATAAGTTTGTTTCTGGAGATTAGTACCAGTACCATTCCAGGGAACTGACCCACCTCGTTCGGGGTGGGCTGCTTGGTTTCATCTTGCAGGTACAAATTGATTTACAGGTGGCCACGAAGAGCATGAGTGATTGGGATGGGATTAGGTTTATGGAGAGTGAATGTATTTTATTACTGTTATGTTATGTTAAGTTTTCTCGAAGTTTAGACAGTAACTTAGTTAATTGTAATGGTTGTAGTTGGTGAGGTTGGTACCGGGTGTTTGGAGCCCGATGGTCTGTAGCACCTTTAGTTTATTTTCCACTGTTGTTTTATTATTATAGGGATGTTACATGGTAGCAAGTCCAATGTGCCTTTCTTACAATTCGAAGGCTTACAAGGGGAGTGGTCCACGGCTCAACCTGGTCTTTAATCTTTACTGTACCCTCAATGTTGTGTTGCTTCATGTTGCCATTATTAGTGGGGGTCATCGGTTCCCTTCCTTTAGATGTCTTGGGCAGAGGAGATGAAGAGCGTTCTGGAAGAGACTCAACATCCACATTCAAAGCATGAGGGGAAGGGCCAAGGCCGTTCGAATTTTCCGAGCAAAAAGTACCCGCTTGAGGGGTAATGTCTTGACGATCAAGAGTGTTCAATGACGGGATTCCCGGTGAGATCTTATGCATGTTTCCAATGAGGCCACATGTAACCTTCCAAGCGTCTAGGTTCTCTTTTAAGATGGACCTGCGCCCAATGCGGAGGTCGGAGGCCCAAAGCCAAGGACCATACGGGTAGATACCAGCATGGATAACGAATTGTGAAGGACAATCCTTAGCTGAATGGGTGAAAAAGCTGCAGTAGAAGCAGATTGGAGGAAGTTTCTCATATGGCTTGTTCACCAATGAAAAACCCTCGCACAATAGATTCAACCTCCTCGAGAATAATCTTACGACACCGAAGGATTGGCTTGTTCACCAAGGTTATGGCCTAAAACCGCACATAATCTCCTCCTAGTCAAGAAATCTCCTCACCAAACTCCATAAAGGAACCAACCCGGCTAGCAAGGGTGTGAGCTGAGTCTTCGTTATGGAGGATTAAGGGAGCATCGTGAACCCGGACCCAAATTGGGAGTTGGGAGAAGTCATGGTCGAATGGAGCTCTTGCTTTGTCAATACTCTGGATAATAAGTAGTGCACCATCAAATGACCATGAACCGCGCTCGAGAACAACATTTATCATATTGATGCGTTCAAACTCCAGCAAGAAGATTTGTTTGCCAATAATCCGGATCTTGAGGGAACCATTGAGCTGCTAAACCTTGCAAGTATTTGCTCCATGACACCAATGTCAGTGCTATGGTTGGTAAGGAGTTTAATTAGCTAACAAAAAAAGCTCAAAGGAAGTTGCCTGGTCATGCTTCATCAACCCACTGATGGAAATAAGCATCTTCGTCTTTTGTGAGTGATAGTTCCTTGCACTGAGAGGAAAGATCGTCCACCGACGTGTGAGTTGGTGACTCCATTGTTGAAGATTTCCAAGGCCGAGGGTAAAGTAGATCAGAGACAATAGGATGAGCTTCTAGTGCATACTTGGTGCAAGAGAATACTAAGAGGGAACCCCACGAGTGGGAGTAATTCGGATTTAAGGCGGGATGCAAGATGGGTGGAACAAGAATGAGCCGATAACATGAGATTTTTGCTCAAGGAAGTCGACGGGCGTAGATGAAGGGAATGTGGGAGCAAGCCCCACCATTTTCAACTCATAAAGAGTCATAAATAATGCTAACATAAGTGACTGAAAGTTGAGAAAAACAAGGAGGTGGGCGGTGGGGTTGTATTCCTAACTTAACTTCTTTTTCTGAGGATGGGGATGAGTTGGATCTTGTCCACAACCGAACCTATATAATTGAGGGGATATAATATATAGCTTAATATTTCATGATACGACGAGATAAATGAGGGATTGCACATCTATGATCACGGTATGATCAAATCAGTAGTACTCATCGGTTCGATTTGAAGAAAGAGCTTTATGACACTTCACAAGACAAGGCATCAACGAACTTTTGGAGAGGGAAAAAGAGATACTATACTTCAGTCCAAATCTAGATTGTTTTGCAATAATAATAATCTTCTTCTTTGGTATTAAAACTTGGACATGATCCAATTACTAAACTATTGGATTTGGATTTTTATAAAAAGTGTGATGTATTCTGATTTCGTCTGTGAAACTTGTTTCAAAGAAAGGGGCGCATGTTCCCCTGTTATGATTCTTAGTCTAGGGCTAACAAATGTTTTTGAATGAAAACCAATGTCTGGGTTCCATGCATAGTGAGAACCATGATAGATCTAGATATTTCCCAAGTATTGGCGACAACAAGAGTACGAGTGTGGGGATCAAACTTCTGAAAACAAAGTGGCGCTTGTTTTGGGAAGAGTAAACACAATTAAATCATAAAAGGAAATGAATAGGGTTGGAAAAGAATTTTGTTTGATTCTCCTATTTATTTGTTTATACAAGGGAATAAAAATGAAACATCGGTCAATGACAACCGGTCACCCCTCAACGCTCATCAATTTCCATTCAAGGATCATTAATTATCGTTTAATATCTATCGGTCAGTCAATGATTATTGGTCATTAGTCAATAACCATCAATGACCAGCAGTCACTAGTCAAATCGTACGAGAAGAGAAACACATTTCCTAGAGAAAGTGGGGAATCAAGTTCGAGAGATTTGGGCCCATCCCTTTCTTTTCCTTCAAATTGAGAAAAATATTATGAAAACCACAAGCAAAATGAATATGTTTCATTTCTTAAATACCCCAATGTAAATGGCCCCACTTGAATCTAGATCAACTAATTGGATTAAAGACTTTATCATAATGGTTGCAATACAAATTGGTAGTTTGATGATAACTGTTAGCTTTGATGACGTTTAACCACTCGGGTTGTCAAAGACTTTACTAATTTATTTTTACATTTTAGGTACTGTACATAGGGTGTAACATCCCTTTCTCATAAACCCGATTACTACATAACCTTCATATAATATATACAGATATTTGAGTGGTTACAGCGGAAGTCTAATATACACATATGTAGCCAAAAGCGATGTTACCGCCGTCACGTGCCCAACGCACGTGACAAGGCCTCCAAAAACCAAAAGCCAAAAGAACCGACCAAAACACTATGTTGACAAGGAACCAACCATAACAACTCTAAATACCACTGTGAGCAGAACCATACTATACAGGGTAACAACTCGACAGTCACCCAAAAACCCAAAAAACATTAATCTACCCGGCCTGCTCTTGATTCTCGCTGCCAGTCTACACACCTGAAAAGAAAAACTTTGTCGGAGGGGTCAGCCCAGCTACTGAGTATGTTATCATGCAATCTTTCTGAACCCTCATAATTAACTCAGGTATTTGCCAAGCGAGCATGCAGGTTTATTTCATGCTTATCCGGTTTATAAGATATAACAATTATGCTTAAACATACTAAATTAAACATAACAACAAAACAGATCATATATCATAACAAGGCATAACATACGCAAACACATTCATCATATTCAGGTTTCACATATAAAGATCAATACAAGTCAGTCGTTGTCAGTGCCATCTAGCGGTTGTTAGCTTGAGTTAGAGATCCTTCAATTTCTCATCGCGTGTGTCCTCACATAATTTCACTCGTGTCACGTATTAGGAAGTGACACATACCCTATTATGAGGTGGGCCAATGTGGGCGGTGGCCCTTACCAAGTCAACCAGCACATCGGCCTCGTTGGAGTCGTACCATCTTGATTCACACCAATATTAAGCGGACCAGTTAGTCGTCATCCTCTCGATGCACCAAAAACATGCGACCAAGAATTCCGTAGATGTTTTTGTTCCTGTACTACTCTCATGACCCCCATTCTACCCCGTTAGCCACGTACTGATTACGGTAATCATACATGTAAAACGTGGATCATTGATCCCATAGTGTTAGTGCCTTATTAAGGTCTTTCCAATTTCTGCCTAAGAGTTACCCTTAGAAAGATATGCCATAAATACCATAACCAAACTTTCCATCTCATAGTATGGTAACATCATGTTACATTTCTTCCAAGTTACCCACTGGTAACATGTTCACTTACTGTTTATATTTAGGTACCACATGTTTCTCTATCCAGTTTAGTAGGTTAGAGCAATCAATTGGCAAACAACCCATTCTCATATCAAACAATCGCACAAGTTATATTGTGACCACATATCACATGATAAATCAGTAGAGTTACCATTTCAAGCAATCATGTTGTATAATCATCATAGTATTGTGCAGAAAATTAAACACCCATATCATCTTGTCACAGTACATAATATACTCGGACTCGAGGTAACCTTCGGGCCATTCGGATCACATAACAATATACCTCAATACCATGGCTCAAAAGCTCGCTCATGTCCTCGTCCGACCTCCCGAATCCTAGAGTATGAGAGAAAACTCAATTGTTAATTCCTTATCTCCCTTATTATTATTTCTTGTGTGTTCTTCCTACTTAAAGTAACCTAGCCTTTTACTTGCTTGTTCCACCAAACTAGTGGCAAAGAATCCGTAATTTACACTACCGAGATCCTCTTATGAATATTTGAATCTTAAGCCATATTTTATAACTTAATTCATGTGTGGCTTATTTAGCCAGACACATTCTTTCTTATAATAAGTCTTTCCGGTTAAGATCACCCTCTCACGAATATCCTTAGTTCTCAACCCATTCAGTTAACCCCGAATAATAGTCCAATTCTTTTGGTGAGAGAATCTTACTTTATTTACCTAACTCTTTCCCAACACCACTTAGAGTTTAAGTTACAATCTTGGATCCATTCCCGGCCTTACCAAATGACGTATCTCTTAGCAAAGTTAAGCGACATATCCAGTACTGTTTAAATTAGGAAACATCTTTTAATTTATCTAACTCTCTAGGCCTGACTTGTGTTAATTTACTTAACCAACTATTGAATAACCTTTGGGTTGGTTAATCCCGATTATTTATTCTCGTTGGCTTTACTTTGGGTCTGGTCCACCATTGGGCTAAGGTCCCTTTAATTTATTTAGCTGTGTTCCGGGATTGGGCCTCGGCTTAGATGACAACCCAACTTATAAGTTGTAAGCCTATTTTACTTCTATTAAAATTCTGTCTTAGTTAGCTCATATGATTTTTGCTAACTTCCTAAAGTTCATTTCCATATTTCGGTTCGACCCAATTAAATCCCAACTTTATCCTGATCTACTTTGAACGTTTTTCGGATTGAATTAAGAACTATTGTAGATTGTTTATTACTAGTGTTTTTGGACTAGTTATTTTATTTATTATTTTTTGGGAAAATTACATCTCCCACCCATGACGTTTGGTGAAATTACACACCCCACCCACGAGGTTTCAAAAATTACTTTGCCCACCCATATGGTTTCCTCTATTTTACATCTGACAACTTTTTTAATATTTGATCAACTTAAACTAGGCTTAAATGTTGTCTAAAATTGATAAAACTTTACATTGATGATGCTAAGGTGTTATATTTTATTCCAATACCAAATCCAAAGTTTTTTAAGGTCATATATGACCTGTGGGACCCAATGAAAATATGTTCACATGTTATTTGTTTCATTGGGTCCCACGGATCACATATGAGCTTAAAAAACTTTGGATTTCATGCTAGATCAAAATATAACACCTTAGCATTGTCCATGTAAAGTTTCATCAATTTTGGATAACATTTAACAATCTTTTAAGTTGATCAAATATTAGAAAAGTTGCTGGATGTAAAATAGCGGAAACCACATGGGTGGGCAAAGTAATTTTTGAAACCTCGTGGGTGGGGTGTGTAATTTCACCAAACGTCATGGGTGGGGGATGTAATTTTCCCTTATTTTTTTCTCTGACTTGAGCTAAGTCCAAGCAAAAACTTTCCTTAAGCTTTTTTTAAAAAAGCCCATTAACTTGAACCAGATTACATTCTTCCTTTTCATTCTTGGTCTAGTTTACAATCTAAGTTGGATTTGGCCCAATTTCTTCTTGTCTAAAAATTTTCTAGTTTCTTGGCTCAATTCACTTATCTTTTAACTTTTTGATTCTTGGACCCATTATCTAAAGCCCATGTTTGCTCAATTTAAATTTGGAAAAATTACATCCCCCGCCCATGACATTTGGTGAAATTACACACCCCACCCACGAGGTTTCAAAAATTACTTTGCCCACCCATGTGTTTCCTCTATTTTACATTCGACAACTTTTCTAATATTTGATCAACTTAAAAGATGCTTAAATGTTGTCCAAAATTGATGAAACTTTACATGAACGATGCTAAGGTGTTATATTTTTGTCCAATGCCAAATATAAACTTTTTAAAGCTCATATATGACCTGTGAGACCCAATGAAAACACGTTGACATGTCACATGTTTCATTGGGTCCCACGGATCACATATGAGCTTAAAAAACTTTGAATTTCATGTTAAACCAAAATATAGCACCTTAGCATCGTTCATGTAAAGTTTCATTAATTTTGGACAACATTTAAGCATCTTTTAAGTTGATCAAATATTAGATAAGTTCCCGGATGTAAAATAGAGTAAACCACATGGGTAGACAAAGTAATTTTTAAAACCTCATGGGTGGGGTATGTAATTTCACCAAACATCATGGGTGGGGCTGTAATTTTCCCTTAAAATTTCTAAGCCCAATTCAAATTTATATTCTAGTTGACCAGATTTAAGCCCAATACAAGTTTGACCAATTTTTAGCCCAATTTAATTCTGACCAGAAATTATAGTTTGACTAATCTCAGCCCAGTCCAATTTTTTCTTACCCTGATTTATTCAAGCCTAGACCAATCTAATTAAATTTTGACTAAACCTAATTAATTTTGGCTTTGTTGACCATATTCAAAATCCCTAAATCAATTTTGACATAACCCTAATTAATTTTCTAGATTTATGCTCCAACCCTTAAAATTTCAAAACTACCAAAACTCACCCATAATACTCATGGAATTTACTAATTCGTCCCTAACTTTTTATAAATACTAATTCGGGCCTAATGTTTCCAGAAATACTAATTCACCCCTAATTCTTTTCTAATTTACATTTTCACCCCAAGTTTTCCAAATTTATACTTTCGCCCCAAAACTTTCTCACATTTACACTTTAGCCTCAGTTTCCTCAAATTAGTTTCCTCAAATTACGATTTTTACCCAGATTTTCCTTAGAATTATAGTTCTATCCCAAAACCCTCACTACTAGAAAACAGTAGTTTACCTACGGAAATTACCTACGGAATATTTTCCGTAGGTAATTACCGACGGAATACCTACGGTTTATAATGCCAGCCCTTGGTTAAGTGGTTACCTACGGAATACCGACGGAATTCCAACCACAACTTTACCGACGAAATTTTCCGTAGGTAAATTTGAAGGGAAAAGTGCGGGAGGACGGGCTGGTAAGGGCGCGTATAATGACAACAAATTACCTACGGATATTTTCCGTAGGTAAATAGGAATACATGGTTACCTACGGACATTGTCCGTAGGTAATTACTTCTCTATATATAGGTAACAAGCGAGAATACAAACGTTGTCGTTTTATTGGACAGATACCGACAGAACATTCCGTCGGTAATTACCTACGGACGCTTTCCGTCGGTAATTATAGCACTATATATACAACATGCGGGAGTTCTCATTCGGTGAAATGTTGCCGTTTTGTTGACATGAGTACCGACGGATTATTCTGTCGGTAAGTTTATTAACCCAACGCTGTTGTTTTATTGACATAGATACCGACGGACCAATCCATCGGTAAGCTTGCTAAAACTAACCTTCTGCTATGCGCGGCGCCCAGTCTTTTCTACTTTCCTCTCCTTTCTATCTTGCAGAACTTCATCTATCGAATAACCGCGCTGAGCATATACCATATATAGTTCTCAAAGGTGTTCGAGGAGATGGATAGGAGGTTTTCTTCTTCTCTCTGAATTTCACGATTACTAGTATATATGCATTTTCCCTGTCTAATATTAATTTCTCATCTTTCTCTGTTCTTCTTCTATCTTTCTTCTCTTCTTTCCTCACCACTGCTATCGTCTCCAACAATCTTCGCCTGAAGCAACTTTTATGCTATCCCAACCTGCAATTGAAGTGGCGTATCCAACAAACACAGGCGCAAGGTGAGAATCTCCCCTTTTTTCCAAATTAACTTACATTCGATTAGTTAGGGTTGCATTGTACGTATCTTAATTTTGGCACTACAAATATGCAATTGAATTCTCCCAACCTGCGACACCAAGGGTAGTGCTGTGCTGCTGGCTGTAATTTGATTTATAGTAATTAACAATGGTTCCAAATCTTAATTTCCTCCACGATGTGAACTCACCAATCACTTTTGCCTGTCTACTCCAACCTCCACCAGAAGTAGCAGGTTCTTGGCGCTCCACCACCAGTAGAAATAGTAGAATATACAAACTTCACTATCTGTATCACTACAGGAACGTGAATAGCTTTTGTTTTTTATGTTTATGAATCTGGTTAAATTAAAATATTAATTGTGTTGTTTGTGTGCGTAAATGTACTAACTAAATTTATCGATATTGTTTGCAAATATGAACAAAATTGTTGATTATGTTCAGTTTGAATCCATATGGTGTCATATGTATATGAATATAGCATACTGATTTTGTTAAGGGTTATTGAAAAGATGGTATACATGAATAAAGCACCATATATATGCTGTTGTGAATAAAATAGTGTTGTCTGATCAATTTAAATCTATGTTGTTGTGTGTACTTGAATGGAACAAATTGATTTTGTTATGAATTAATTGAATCATGTGTTGTCGTGAATAAAGCAAGTGGTGGCAACACAGATCATGTTGAATCATATACTGCTGTTCCGAGTTGCTGGTACTTGCTGCTGTTATTGCTCTTCATAGTAGTATATGTTTTGTGCAGATAAGAACCATGTCTATCAACAGTTTTTTGACTTGTTTTACAGACTGTACAACCTGCTGATTTTGTGACAATTAATGAACGTTATGTAGCAAAATGTTATGAATATCAAATTCATAAAAGAGCTTGCTGTTTGTTATGATTGTTGGTCATGAGAGAAAAAAAATCCTAGAATATTAGGCAGTAGGAAATTCTTGAGAGAAAAATAGTAGAAGACAATAATTAGAAAATTGAGGAGATTAAGTTGCTTTTTAAGTATGAATATAGATAGGAAAACAATACCTAAGTCTTCAGACACAAATATTAGGGAGACAATTTTATAAATTGTCACATGAAGGATAGATTGGTATATTTGTTATTCTTTTGTACTTTAATGAGGTTCATGTCTATCAATTTTTAATGCCATCAAGGATAGTATCATACTCATTTATGGGGAGTACAAGATGTCTTTGTCTCCTCTGGTTATGTTTTCCTCTTAAACTTTGTAAAGACTAATGAAGTTTGGTCCAGGTCAACGCTTCATGGCATTATAACTTGTTATTTAAACCATTTTCAGTACTTAAAATAAATTTGAAAACCTAATATTCTCTCTAAGAGCTCCAGTTTGATTGGCGTTTTAGGGTTGTCTCTCTCATTTGGTTGATGAAGTTGGCTTCGTTTGTAGGTTTAGCTACAACCAGCATTGTTTATACTGCTTGAAAACTGAAAGTTTTAACTCTAGTTGTTGCTACTTGCTGTTGTTATTGCTTTTTACAGTAACATATGTTTTGTGCAGATAAGAATCATGCTTATTATCAGTTTTTAACTTGTTATATAGACTGTACAACTTGCGATTCTAGGACCATTAATGAACAATTTACTAAAATGTTTGAATATCATGTTGATTAGTGTAGAATGGGATTAGTAGGTCATTTGATTATTGAACGATGGCTGACGTGTAATATTTGCTCAGGCTAAGGAGCTGCAAGCATATTTCATCCACTTAAGCCTTTTAAGCAAATAAGTCTGAGCTCTGAAATGCGTATTCATGAACCTTGCTCTTGTATCTAATGTGATGATGATCTTTTCACCATACAGTAGATCAGCTATTTCACTCTGTTTCACTTTGAAGTTCTATCAAGAATGGAAAACCACAAATGATGATGCCGCTACTGTTCTCGCTACATAATTCGCAGGAATTGAGCCTTACGTAGCACTATACCACTGGGATCTTCTTTTGCATCTTTGAAGACTAGACGAGAGGATGGTTGAATAAGAAAATTGTGTAAGTACTTCATCCCTGTAACTGGGGAGCTCAATTATCTGGATATACATTACACTAGTACTATGTTAGTCATAAGAAATAGTGGTATTATGGGAATAAAAGGATTAACATGCCTTATCCTGAAATAATGGTTTCTAAATAAAATAATTTTGGAAATGGATTTTCATAATGCTGGCAGCATTGCTTTTTTCAATTTCTCATCATCAGAGTGATTGGCATGCTTTTTTTATAGCCAACATGCTCTTATGTATATCTAAACGTGCAGGAAGTACTTCACCATCTATGTAGAAACATGCTTTGAACATTTGGGGACAGAGTCAAGAACTGGATTATGATTAATGAGCCACTTCAAACTGCTGTTAATGGGTATGGTACTGAAAACATACGCACCAGAAGCTGGGGGAGTTGGGCTTGCTGCTCAGGTGGGTCTAGGATATCGTCAAGCAAGAGATGCTGTCTGATCTAATAGTGGCATAAACGTCCATTAAATCAAGTAGTTGTAATCGATCTGAGTTCAAACTAGTAGTTTTTGCTTGTTGGATTCTACGTGGTGATGTGACTGTTATTCATAGTTAGATGAAATGATTTAGTATTAGTTTTCCCGTTTTCACATTTACAATGTAGAATATTGGTTGTTAAATTTATAATATGAATTTGATATATTCTAAATCTTTTAAATTTGTGAAATTTAATATTTTAGATTTTGTGCTTGATATATAGTTTTATGTTTATTAAATATTTCAAACTATACCGTTTAAAAATTTAAATTCCAAAAAAATGAAAAAAATGATATTAGTAATTAAATATGATCTAATAAATATGAAATAAAAATTAAATTTACATTACCTCGGATTACCTACGGAATATCACATAAAAGTTTTGGGATAAGTTTTCGTAGGAAATCCGTAGGTAACCTTTTACCTACGGAATGCCTACAACCATGTGTATGTATGGGCACGCTGATATGGCAACGGTTTGCCGACGGAAATTCCGTAGGTAATTTACCTACAGACAGTTCCGTAGGTAATCCATCGGTAACAGTCGTCTAGATTTCCGTAGGTAATCCGTAGGTAATTTACCGACGGACTCCTTTTTCCGCCGGTAATTTAGTTACCGACCATCTGAATACCGACGGAAATTTTGAGGCAAGTTTGGTCGGTAATCCGTCGGTAAACTTAATTACCTACGGATTACCTACGGAATTTTCCGTAGGTAAATCGCTTTTTTCTAGTAGTGTGGCCTAAATTATTTTCCAGAAATTCAAATTTCTCAGAAACCCTAATTTTGCCAGATTCCCTTAATTCCAATAGAAATCCTAATTTTCGAAACCCTAGCTTATTCCAGATTTCCCCGATTCAATTGAACCCTAATTCTAAATTTTTAGAACCCTAGTTTCTAATCCCTATTAAACTTCCTAATATTACGGTTTTAACCACAACAATTTCTCTTCCAAATAGTTTGAAACCCTAATTCGAATTTAGGGTTCCCAATTCGCACATAGAAACACCAAAATTCATATTTTGAAGTCCATTTATAGAATTCAGAGTTTGTAATCTACAAGTTAACAAAAATTTTCAAAACCCTAATTACAGTAATCGTTCATGGTTACACAAGGATTCAACAAAGATTTTTACAGAGTTTTTAACCACTAAACCGGGCTCCCAAGGTGCCGAATTATAGAGAAATAGAAGAGACATTTTCTTTCTTAATTTCCGGTATGAATCTAGCTAATACCGACAAAATTTTCTGGTTATTTTCACCAGTGTTGGTCAAACAGAGCTTTTGCTCTCCGGTTCCCCTCTCTCGGCTTCGCCCTCGCCCGGATCTGGGGTTTCTCCCCAGGTTTCAGTTATACAGAAACAAAGAGGGAAGTATTTGAAATTTTTTGACCAGAATTAAGCAAGTTCAGAGGGCACTTACCTTTTCTTCCTTCTTGTGAGTTTAAATCCGGACAAGCGAACAAAAAAAAAACAAAAAAGAAAGAGACCGAGAGAGAGTCACGGTGTTGGAAGGGAAGAGGAGAAGAAGACGGGCGCCGGTTCAGGTTGGGACTAAAGGAAGAAATACGCAGGTAGTCTTAATTTACAAGAGAAGAACAAAGCTTACAGAAGAAGATGGAAGAAAACTTAGGGAAAAGAAGAAGAAGAAACCGTAAGAGAGAAGAGAGGGGTGAGGCGGTGGGTTTTTTTCCAGAAGAAGAAAGGAAGGAAGTAGAAGATAAAAGGGATTAGGGTAGAAGAGATTAGTCAACAAGTTAGGGTTGGAAATTACCCTGAGAGAGCAGGGGCGGACCTACATTGGTGCTTAGTGTGTCTGTTGACACACATAGAAATAAATAAATTCTGAAGTTTTACTTATTATTATAATTATCGGTAACTAATTCATTAGTTTTGACACTAAAGAATTAAATATATTGTAATGGGTTTATGAGACTCGGGCTTTTTAAACACATATATCTAATATTTTTTTAAAAAAACAAAAGTGTGTGTTTTGCAGAGCTTTGTACTAGACATACAATTTTTTTTTCAATAAATCCTACTCTTGTTCGCATTAGGCCGCACCAGCATCATCACATTTTGCTGGGAATGAATATTATATTCAGTTTCCTCATTTATTTTAATGGACTTTCTCAAAAGTCTAGTGAAAACCAAGAAGCATGAGAGGTATCTGTTGGTTTAGCGACTTCTGAAATTGGTTTTGGTTCTTCCAATAGCAATTGCAATTGTGGAAATAGCTTTTTCTACAATGAAAATTGTAAAGACTCGTCTATGAAACCAAATTAATGATGAATTCACAAAAGATGTTCTAGTGACCTTCATCAAGAAAAATGTGTTTTCTACTATTTCCAACGAGGTTGTTATTAATATGTTTCAAAACATGAAGAGTCGTAGAAATCTAATTTGATGTATAAATTTTAACTTCTTAGGTATTTGATGTCATTGTTTCATTTTGTTTATTAGCAAAAAGATAAATATTTTATAATATTATAGATAATGATCTTATACTTTAACATCTATTTTATGAAATCATGGGTCCGTGTAACACCCCCGAATAAACATCCAATAGTACGAACAAAGCTCCTAGCCATATTACAAATTAACTATGCAGCGGATTCTCAACATCATCGGGTGCTACAGATGGCAACCACCCACGTGGTCGACAGACCACATTACCAACACCAAGTTACGGTCTGCATGACTTGAAACAGTCCTCAACCAAAACTCATGTACAATATAAGATACAATTCCAAATACCTAGTGTCGACAACATAATCACTAATCATAAACCGAAAAGTACATCCCGGGTTTAGTAACAACCCATACATTAAACATACTATTCCAAACTCAAAGGTTGCCCTGATGGACTACCCCCATGGTAGCCATCCCGCCTACGCTTCCGTTATCATCCGGTACAATACCTGTAAAAATTGGGTTGTAAAGGACTCAACAAACTACGCTGAGTATGAATATGTGTAGCCCGTATGTTGCCGGGCTACACGACTACTTGGTCGAATATTATTAAGTCCAATTACATGCTATAATAAAGCAGTAAAGCACACCACAACACCTCATGATGTCATACGCACTTAAAGGTAGCAAGCATTAACAACAAGCAACCAAGCATAACACACTTGCATCATAACAACATCAAACACGCAACCAAGCACAACAAGCTGCTAGTATAGCAACAACAATCATGTGAATAATAAAACTTATGCATAGGTATGATATACCCCATGATCCTCCCTATGGGATCATTCGAGCGTTGTGTGTTTTCATTTCTTTTCTCTTGTTCCCATAATGTGTATTTTCTTTCTCTTTCCTAGCACCAGGTATGGGGATATAGTTTAGATCCCGTGACCATATCATGTAAGTGTCAATCCTTTCTTGTTTCTTTATATTTGTGAGTTCTCTTTTCACCACAATTTGAAGAACGTCTTCTCCATAGCTAATCCTCCATTCCCGGTGTCATGCGTCGAGAAAGCGGGGTCACCTCTAGACCCAAGGATGTGTTCCACCAACTGGTATTTTACTTTTCATTATCATTATAAGGTCGACACCATAGTGGGTGTCCTTAGGAGTCCTCTATAGTTTAAAAGGAGTGTTCCCTTTATATAGTTCCTTTGTTTTGTTTACGTAGTTCGTTGTATTTCATCTCAAGGTTTCATTAACGAGAAGGGACTATACTACTGTGTGCGTGCAAGTAATAAGCAACAATGATATAACAAGCATATAAGCAAAGCCAAGACAAGCAATCCAATTTCATGCTTTAATCTTATGGTCGTTGTCAAGCAAGGCACACAGCACACAAGCCGTGTAACACGACAACATACGGACCACACATATCCATACCTTATTCGGAAGTATGAGTTGTCTCACACACGGGGTCCCAGGTGGCGTTCGTTACAGCCCTAACGTTAATTAAAAACAACGTGTCAGTTTATGATTTCATGTGACGACCTTTGTGACACTTTCCTCGTTTGTCTCATTTTATCGGGGGTTGTTCCCTAGGTGCATTTTGAATGTTCAACTTGTACAAGCCCTTAGAAATTTCCCAAGTACTAACCTCAGACTTTACCTAGGACATTTATATTGTTGGCTTTCACATGAGCAGGTCCTATTGGTAGTTAAGGTTTTAGAGTATTTTTTAAGCACAATCATGTAACAAGTTTACTTAAGATTGCTTTTAACCTGCCCAGAATGTACTCCTTCATAAATAGGCCTCCTAGTGCAGTTTAGTGATCATAACTAACTTAGTACAATGATCCACTTACTTACAACCTAAGAACAAAACTCACAACTCACAATTGGCACCTCCCTTTATTCTTAACTTCCAATGATAGAAACTTATTGTTGATTTCCCCCAAAGTGCGTGGCAGTTTGGTTAGGTGTCTTTACACGATTTATATTCATAACCAATCTACAACAGCCCTGTTAGTCACTTTGAAACCAGACTAGACAGAACAGAGAGCAATACCGAAATGAAAACACAAACTGCACCTATCTTCATTCGACTCCTTATTTAAAGTTATCAGAACTTGTGTTTAATTTTCCCCATGTGAGTTCCTTTCCACCCGAGTATATTAGCCATGTTTTAAACTCAAGATTGGCCCAAGACATCCCTGATAACACCTCAAGAACTTCATTTTACAGAAGTTACAAATTTCAGAAACTGAAAACAACACCCTGGTTAGCACCTTATCTAACCTCAACTTTGTTGTATCAAACTGATGTCTAACCCTCCCAAAATGCTTCATCAACTTAGTTGAAGGTATTAGCTATACTTAGGGTTCATTATTAAACCAATTCAACACTCTTAAAACTTCTGTAACCTAGTTATACAGAAACAACAGTTATCGAAAATCTGAAACAGAAATTGTATGTTTCTTTCTCATTCCCTCCTTTAATTAGCAGTTAACTGACTCCCAAACTTCCAAATGAATGTACCAACTTAATTCACCCTTTTATAAATGTCTTGGGTTCAAACTTAAACCTCGACAACACTCTTAACGTTTCTGAAACTCAGTCATACAGAAACTGCCAATTATAGAAAATATGAAAACAGAATCTGTGCATTTCTTCTTGATTCTTGCTTTTAGCTGATTAAATTGACTTCTAATTTCCTCCAGGTTGTTGACCCACCTAGATAAGTGTGTTAACAAAGTTTTAAACTCAAGGATAACCCAAGACAAGGCTGATAACACCTCTAGAAATTCATTTTACAGAACACAAAAGCTGCAGAAACTGCAACACCCAAATCTTGGTATTTCCTTTTCAAATTCTTATTCAGGTTATCAGTCTGTCTTCCAATCTCTCTCAAGTACTTACCTACTTAGCTTAGTGTTCTAGCAACATTTTAATCTCAGAAACAACCCAAACAACATTGTTAATCCTGCAGATATGCTCTTATACTGAAGCAAGAAAGCTGCAGAAAACTGAAACCTGAACTGGTATTTCCTCTTCTGTTTCTTTTCTTTGTTCACAATTTTGACTCCTAATTTGCTTACCCAGTTGGTTAAGTGTTTTGTCAAGCTTTTGAATTCTATAACAGACTCAACCTCACCAAGACAACATCTCTGGAAACTCCTCATACTGAACTGGTAATTGTTGCAGAAAACAGAAAGTACCAAAAACTGATATAGCTTGTTCTTTCTCACTTCTTGTCCCTGAATTTGACTTTTCAATCCTTCTCCCTCACTTACTCGCGTGCTTAAGTGTGTTATGAGGTTTTTAGAATTCAATAACAGTCCCAAATAGGCTAGACAATGCCCCCGAAAGTTCTTGACACAGAAACCAGGAGACTGATAAACTGAAATCACAAAGACTGAACCTGTCCTTTTATGTTGCTTTCTTCATGTTATTTAAATCTGATTTCTAGCTCATTCCCAAGTACTCACTCACTTACTTAAGGGCTCTAGCTATCTTTTAAACCCAAGACCACCTAGTCCCTCCTGTTAATCCCATCGATGCACTTCTTATACTGCAATATAAACTTCAGGAAACTGAAACAAACCACCTGATGTTCTCTCTTTGATTTCCTTTTGTCTGTTCATCAACCTGCCTTTAAATTTTCCCTCCACCTGATAGCCCACCTAGTTAAGAGTATTACTAGCTTTCAAATTCAACACAGACCCATAATGCCACGGTCAATGCACCTGAAACCACCTATACTGAAGCATGAAGTTGCGGAAACTAGAATTGACCCAACTGAAGCAAAGCTAAAGCCGATTTATTACCTTCTGTTACATTATGCCAAAATACTTACTTACTTAGTTAAGGGTGCTAGGTATTGTTTTAGACCCAAGGGCTACCTAGGCAACTCTGCTAAACCCACTGAGGCATTGCTTAAACTGAAACAGAATAATTAGAAACTTGAAACTGATACATTTTCTCCCATTTCCTTTCTTCTTTTTGTTTGTTCACATGTTAAATTCTCAATTCTTCCCACATGCTGACTCTGTTATTTACGTGATCCATCAAGCTTCTAAACCCAAAACAAGACCCAAAAACAATAATGTCTGCGCCTCCCTAAAACTCCCTCACACTCAATCTGTAAAACTGAAAACAAAACTTAATTTCCTTTCAGTATCTCCTTTTTAACCTTCTTTTATTTCTCTGTTTGTTCATGGATTTGGGGTTTCTAGTTTTCCCCTATGTTGTCTCACTACTTAAATAAGTATCCCACACAATTAGAAGCTCTAAACAATTCAAAACAGCAAGAGCCAACCCTCAGGAAAGTCATTATACTGAACTAAGAATAAACTGTGAAACTAGAACTGATGCATTGTTTCTTTTTTTTTTGTCAGTTCTAGCCCATTGCTATCAGGTTTAACATCTCACAGATTTTGTTCTTCTTTGTTTTCTATTTATCAGATCAGTTTAAGGGTAGCTCACCGCTCAGTAGCTTAGTTGTTTTCCCTTGGCTGATTCTTGGCACACATGTAACGTCTCAGGCTCTTGATAGCTGAGAAAGAGTGATCACTTGTTAGATCCTCTCAAAACCAGCAAATGCGGAGAAAGTTACAGAAACCAGAGGCTTGGTCTCTTTTTTTTGTTACGACCTCACCTTCAAGTTGTGCTCCAACGAGGAACTGGTAGCTTTTACTCAGGGATCTCTTCTGAACAAGCCTAGGGAACTGCATGGGAGTTCACGCATGAGAGGAAACAAGCGCTTTGGGTGAGTAGTCTTGTAGTGCTTCGGACATCAAAAAAAAACAAAGAACCGAAGGAGAGACCTGTAGCAAGATTTGTTCCATGGTCTCACCGTGAGTTGAAGTGAAGGTAAGAACTACAGCTGTTTCTGTTCGTGAAGAATCAGGGAAGCTTAAGGGAGATTTCTTGCTGTTGTTCGTAGGATCTTAATGCACCCTTCATGGGTTACATTCCCAGGCGCAGCTATGCACAGACTGATGAGGGAATGCGTTAGACATATAAGAAATTCCCGGCAAGAAAACTGAGAAGGATGAGAAGGATTACTCAGACTGATATTCACCTTGCTTGGAATAGAGACTGAATTATCGTGTTCCAGTTTTTTTCCATGAAACTTGAGCCTCAGATCGAGAGAGACCAAGGAGTTGGAGTTCACTTCACGCAAGGGTATAACAGAGGCACTTGAGTTGTTGCTGGCGTGAGTATGTGATAAGTGTAAAATATATATACTTTTAACGGTTTATTTGATTTAATATTCATAATGAATTGACATATATTTCACACTTATCTTATGTTTTTCTAAGATCCATATTTAGATGAGAACTGATATATTTCATTTGTCAAATGCAGATAATGAACGATATATATATATATATATACGCACCATACCAAACGTGGGCTGCATTGTTACAAACTGCATAAAATTACATGCACACTAGGACACCGTTTGCTGTGCGTGGGCTGATTATTCATGGTCGTATGATAATGGCAACATTACTTTTGGAATATGGGCTACTGGACAAAACGTGAGCTGCATTAGTCTTGCAACAGACACACGTGACTAATGGAAAATGGGCCGCTGCACTCCTTTTATAAAGTTGATTAAAGATGAAAGATATATATATATATATATATTCTTTTATCTGATTCGCTGCAGATAAACAGAGAAGGGGGATCAATTTCTTTAAAAGAGGGACACCAATCCCCGCCTCTGGACATGTCGGGTTAAATTCCGAGCCCTAACCATAGGCCACTGTTCCATTGAAATTCTCTTCCGACGCCGCAAAATTGAAAAGTCCGTCCCGATACCTACGCTTACCTTCGGCTACTGATCATTCATCACCACCCTCACCATATCAACATACCATCGCCATCATCACATACCTCCGCCCTCTTAATCGTCACACCCGCTCCATCCTTTCATTTAGCCGATTCGTGCCCAAGTCTTCAGCCCCACGCGGACCACCTTTTTCATCATCCATCACCGACACCACACCACCATCATATATCCATATTTCATCACCAAATCAAGAACCGAGGCGAGCAACACAGGAGCAGTCCGGTGCGGAGGAGAAAGACCGAGGGCAATCCGAGAACTTTAGTAAACTGAAAACATTGATTTCTTTATTCATCTCTTTGTTGCAGTTTGTTTAATGTTTATTTTGCTTATTATTTTGTCTTTGAAACCATGAGTAAGTAGTTCATTTTTAGCTTCCCGAGTTGGGAAGCGAGCCTAATTCCTAACGATTATGTTTTATTAATTTTTCCGTACAACTTTGTTATTATAATTAGTTCGATTCCTGTTCTTAATGTGTTTTAATTATCTGGCCAATAATTAAGATAATTCTTGTAGTTTTCTAATCAACACGCGAGAGCTGAGATAGTAAACTAGACATAGGAAGTCGAACCTGGTTAACGACTAGAAGCGTGATCCCGCCTATAGGTTAATCGGTCTCCCATAGAAACTGTTCTTTATGCGATTAGTTGTGTCCGGATTAGAGCATTAGTCTGCTGCTAGTTCTAGTAACTAGTTAGGATTCGTTAGACTTAGCCGTTGACGAATTATTTAAAGTTTCTGAGTGAATTATAAAAAGTTAGGAGAAGAGTTAATAATAAAATCTGAAGAATTAGGTGAGCAGAACAACTCGGGGAGTGCCTTTTATTTATTAGATTTCCAAATCGTTATTTGTTTAAGTTTGCTTAATTTGGTTTATTTGTTCTTTTAATTTCTTTGGTTATTTAAATTTGATTAGACTAGTAAAAATTCCTTTAAAAAGTGACAATTTCCTGTTTTATTAGTTTAGGTTAGTTTTCTCAACTAGGTAATTTAATTTGTCGGTTAATAGAAAGAGGTCCCTGAGTTCGACAACCCACTTAATCACTATACCCGCAAAACGATAGGTACACTGCCTAGGTAGAAGTATAGTAACATATATTTCTGCTAACAAGTTTTTGGCGCCGTTGCCGGGGACCTCTGGCACGGTTAATTGACATTTTTATTTATCTGATTGAGATTTTATTTGAGTTTTTTTCTTCTTTATTTTTGTATTATATTTCAGTTTAGTTTCGTTGGCTTTCATTTTGTCTAGCGTATCTTCAAATTGGATTTTGTTTGATCTGAATTGATTTGGTTTGATACGTTTAGTTAGTTTAAATATTCTTCCTTTCTTTTCTTTGTTTAATAATTGTGTTCGTTTTGGATTTTTGTGTAGTTCCGGTTTCTCTTTATTTGATTCGTTTTTTTTTTCAGTTTTGTCTTTGTTTTTATTTATTTATTTATTTTTCTATCATTTCTTTTTAATAATTATAGTTCGGTACTAGTTTTTAGTGTCATTTTATTTTTCTTTATTTTTGTTTGTCTCAATTC
Organism: Limonium bicolor; assembly: GCA_023374045.1. NCBI lineage: Eukaryota > Viridiplantae > Streptophyta > Magnoliopsida > Caryophyllales > Plumbaginaceae > Limonium > Limonium bicolor. The sequence goes on along the minus strand of CM041779.1, from coordinate 17,155,281 downwards.
GGTTTCATTTGTCTAAATTTCTATGTCTAGAATTTAAGTTAATTGTTTACTAATTTGTCTCGTAATTTTATTCTTCTTTTATTTAGCTTAGTTTAGTTTTTTATTTTATTGTTATTTAATTTTTAATTTGCAATTTGCAATGGCTGGGCAAACTTTAAACGAGTATCAACAGCCGTCAGTCGAAGGGAGGCCTTCTGCCATTGTTCTCCCTCAGGTTACAACAGCTGAATTGGATTCGTGGCAGTTCAAGACAAGCTATATTACCACGCTATATCATCAAGGACAATTTAGCGGGCTCGATTCGGATGATGCTCCACACCATATTTCTTTTTCCTGGATTTTTGCAGTTCATTTAACAAGACAGGAAACTTAAATGAGCGAATCCGTCTGCAGTTATTTCCTTATTCTTTGAAAGATGGAGCCTCCAGATGGCTAAGAAGTTTGCAGCCCCGTAGCATCCACACTTGGGCTGATTTGGCAAGTAAGTTTCTAGCAAAATATTATCCTCCATCTAAGACAAGGGAGAAGATTGCCGAGATTACTAATTTTTGCCAAGAGTCAGGTGAGTCACTTTATGATTCATGGGACAGATTCAAAGAACTTCAAATTTTATGTCCACACCATGGTATGAGTGATAGAGACCTTGTTTTGTCATTCTTTAATGGCTTAAGTGATTCTAATAAGCTTTTGCTAAATTCTGCTTCTGGAGGAAATTTTATGAGTAAGACAGGTGCAGAAGCAATTGAGCTCCTGGATTCGATGACCGAGAGCACCAGACAGTGGTGCAAGAATAAGGGGAGAGGAGAAGCTGGAATTCACAGTTTTCCCCCGCAGGATCATGTTTCAGCTCAGTTGTCAGCATTAGCAAAAGCTATTGAGAAGCTTACCTTGAATCAACCACAACAAACGGTGAAGGCAGTAGCTACATCTTCCCAGTATCTGAATCCGTGTTGTGATATCTGTGGTGGAGCCCATGAGACCTTCAACTGCGAGGGACCTGGTTTTGCTGGAAATCCAGAGGAGGTAAATTCTATAAACAACCGACCAGGTAACTCTTTTCCTAATGCTTATGGTCAAATTAGTTGGAGAAATAATCAACAGTCTCAGTGGCGAGGTAATGATCAGTCTATGGGCAATAATTCTTATAATCAGAATAATAGACAATCTCATTTTAATAGACAGCAGGAACAAGTTCAGGATCCCCAGGAAGGAAACAGCAAGATTGAGAGCATGTTTGCAGAGTTGTTGAAACAGGGCCAGACTACTAATTCCAGAATTACAGACTTGGAGGCCAAATTTGCTGACCAAGCCTACATAAATCAGAGTGTAGAGAGGCAGTTGAGTCAAATGTCACAGCAGTTAGCACAAATGCAAGCAGGGTCGCTTTTAAGTCAACCGAAACCAAATCCGGTAGCACATTGTAAATCAATAACATTGGACGGTGAGAAGCGACCAAAACCTAGTGCTCTTGAAGCTGCAAAAGAAACTCTGAGGCATGAAATTATAGAAGTTGAGGACTCCGACTGCAAAGTAGAAAAATCCAAGGAGGAGGAGTCTCCTGAAACTCAACCTACTTTATTTTCTTTTTCTGATTCTCGAATTGCATTAATAAAATCATTGCCATATCCTGTTCCAGTTTTAATGAGTGATTATGATAAACAATTTGAGAAATTTCTGAGCTTCATGGAACCATTAACTGCTAAGTATTCTTTTGAATATATTTGTACTAGGATGCCCAATTATGCTAAATTTTTGAAGAATCCCAGATTTGATAAGCATAATTTGCAGGAGCAGGAGACAGTGGAGTTAACAGAGACGGTCTCAGCAGTCCTTCTAAAGAAGCTCCCTCCTAAGCTTGGTGATCCTGGACTCCCCATCATACCTTGCTCTATTGAAAAGGTAAATTGTGGTAAAGGTTTGTGCGATCTAGGTGCTAGCATCAACTTAATGCCTTTATCAGTTTTTAATAAACTAGGAGTTGGTCAATGTTCCCCTACTTCCATTCGATTGCAATTGGCTGACCGCTCCATAGTTTGTCCAAAGGGTAAGGTGGAGGACTTAATAGTGACAGTAGGAAAATTTTCTTTTCCTGCTGATTTTATCGTTGTAGACATGGAGGAGGATTCAGAAGTACCTATTATTTTAGGTAGACCTTTTATGCGCACTGCTCGTATTTTAATAGATGCGGAAGAAGGGAAAATAATATTGCGATACCATAATGAGCAGGTCTCTTTTGATATGACTCCTAATAAGAGAAATCTTGCAGGAGTTCAGTTTTGTTCTGGTATAGCTATTGTTGACTCTTCAGTGCAGGAGATAGGATTGCAGAGAGAGCCTAAGGTACCTAAAACTTTTCCAAAGATCACCAAGACATGTAAAAGAACTAAGGTGCTAGTCAAGAAGAAACATTCTTTTGCTGCCCACATGTCTGAGGCGCCGGACAAAGGTAATGATCATATTTATTTTGCTTATCCGAACAACTTTCATAATGGAAGGCACACCCCCAAACGAGTACGACAAAAGAAGAAAGTTGAAAAAGTTTGGCGGATTAAGCGGATCCTTCAACCAAATAGAAGATGTCTAGTGGATCCTAGTAAGCGTAACCCTCCTGATTCAACATGTTGCAATGGAACGACGTAGTCGAGGGAAAGTCTAGCCAAAGACTATAAAGAAGGGCGGCTGACTGGGAGGCAACCCGGTGGTAGTTTTTAGTTTCCAATTTTCTTGTGATTTGAAGTACTTTTAATTTTTATTGAGTTTCTTATTGTCCAGTTTACTCACTCGAGGTTTCTAATGCCCATGCATTTAATGAGATGCTTTTAGCATCAATTCTTGTTGCTTTTCTGAGATTGCTTGCAGGTGTGGTGATCATAGACACTCTATAGGCTGGACACTTGCTTCATAACAAGTGTGAGGAAGATTTCTACACCGGTAAAGGACCTAAGTGTGAGGAAGGTGCCCTTCCTCAATCTGAAGATATCAGGGGAGTTTTTTTTTTATGTCCTTTCACTCTTATTTTGAGTCAAGCTTACGCTTTGAATGCATCAAGTCCATGAGATCTTTAGTTAACTTTTGATGAATTTGCACTATTTAGAAAGTCCTCTTCTTGGTTTAAATTTGTGAACAATGAGGACATTGCTCCTCTTAAGTGTGAGGAAGTAGGAGTACTTTCTAAATATTGTCATTGCACTTAATGCCACATTTACTTTTGATTGTCCTTTTGTTTTGAAAGAATTGCTTCTTTTAAGTGCCAATAAATATTGAATTCAGGTGAAAATTTTTGTTGAGGTTTTGAAAACAAGCCTGATGGCCACCTCAAGAATTTTTCTGCTTTTGGCTGTTTGTATGTATAGTTTTATCAAAACTGAATCTATTTTCACTGAAATTTGGTGGATTAGCTGATTATAAAAACTGAATTAGTCTAGTTTGGGATTTTGGGAATGATGAGAAAGTTTGGTATGAAAAGGATAAGGCAAGGTACTCCGCTGATCTGAATTAAAATTTCTGAACCAAAACAGGCCTCTTCATTCGGTTATTAAGTCCTTGGGGTGCTTCATCACCCATCTACCTAAGGTCATCTGATCTGGGATAGAAGACCCAAAGCCGCTACAAGGGTGAAGAGAAAAGTCTGAGGGGATGAATTGAATATGCAAATAGCAAAATAGAATGTTGAGGAAAAGGAACTTTGAAAAGTTAAAAGTGTAATTCAATGTTGCTTATTCTAATCATGAGTACGTGGTGTTGAAAGGTATCGCGGAATAAGGTGTTACTTCACACCCCTTGTCATCCAAAGGTTAGAGGAAGAAACGGTGGAAGATCCCAAACTATTCTATGTTCAGTTTCTATAATCTAACTTCTCCATGCTTTTAACTCTACTCTTTTTCACTGTTTGTGAAAACCAACAGCAGATAGCAGAACTATTCTTTTGATTGTCATTTTGCTCGTTTTCCATCAGCAGTTGTTTTGATCCTGAGTTTCGATACTACGGCACTTAAAAGTAGATATTTTCTATATTTGCTTGAGGACAAGCAAAAGCTAAGTGTGAGGAAGTTTGATAAGTGTAAAATATATATACTTTTAACGGTTTATTTGATTTAATATTCATAATGAATTGACATATATTTCACACTTATCTTATGTTTTTCTAAGATCCATATTTATATGAGAACTGATATATTTCATTTGTCAAATGCAGATAATGAACGATATATATATATATATACGCACCATACCAAACGTGGGCTGCATTGTTACAAACTGCATAAAATTACATGCACACTAGGAGCACACGTTTGCTGTGCGTGGGCTGATTATTCATGGTCGTATGATAATGGCAACATTACTTTTGGAATATGGGCTACTGGACAAACGTGAGCTGCATTAGTCTTGCAACAGACACACGTGACTAATGGAAAATGGCCGCTGCACTCCTTTTATATTAAAGTTGATTAAAGATGAAAGATAAATATATATATATATTCTTTTATCTGATTCGCTGCAGATAAACAGAGAAGGGGGATCAATTTCTTTAAAAGAGGGACACCAATCCCCGCCTCTGGACATGTCGGGTTAAATTCCGAGCGCCTAACCATAGGCCATGTTCCATTGAAATTCTCTTCCGACGCCGAAAATTGAAAAGTCCGTCCCGATACCTACGCTTACCTTCGGCTACTGATCATTCATCACCACCTCACCATATCAACATACCATCGCCATCATCACATACCTCCGCCCTCTTAATCGTCACACCCGCTCCATCCTTTCATTTAGCCGATTCGTGCCCAAGTCTTCAGCCCCACGCGGACCACCTTTTTCATCATCCATCACCGACACCACACCACCATCATATATCCATATTTCATCACCAAATCAAGAACCGAGGCGAGCAACACAGGAGCAGTCCGGTGCGGAGGAGAAGACCGAGGGCAATCCGAGAACTTTATTAAACTGAAAACATTGATTTCTTTATTCATCTCTTGTTGCAGTTTGTTTAATGTTTATTTGCTTATTATTTTTGTCTTTGAAACCATGAGTAAGTAGTTCATTTTTAGCTTCCCGAGTTGGGAAGCGAGCCTAATTCCTAACGATTATTTTATTAATTTTTCCGTACAACTTTGTTATTATAATTAGTTCGATTCCTGTTCTTAATGTGTTTTAATTATCTGGCCAATAATTAAGATAATTCTTGTAGTTTTCTAATCAACACGCGAGAGCTGAGATAGTAAACTAGACATAGGAAGTCGAACCTGGTTAACGACTAGAAGCGTGATCCCGCCTATAGGTTAATTGGTCTCCCATAGAAACTGTTCTTTATGCGATTAGTTGTGTCGGATTAGAGCATTAGTCTGCTGCTAGTTCTAGTAACTAGTTAGGATTCGTTAGACTTAGCCGTTGACGAATTATTTAAAGTTTCTGAGTGAATTATAAAAAGTTAGGAGAAGAGTTAATAATAAAATCTGAAGAATTAGGTGAGCAGAACAACTCGGGGAGTGCCTTTATTTATTAGATTTCCAAATCGTTATTTGTTTAAGTTTGCTTAATTTGGTATTTGTTCTTTTAATTTCTTTGGTTATTTAAATTTGATTAGACTAGTAAAAATTCCTTTAAAAGTGACAATTTCCTGTTTTATTAGTTTAGGTTAGTTTTCTCAACTAGGTAATTTAATTTGTCGGTTAATAGAAGAGGTCCCTGAGTTCGACAACCCACTTAATCACTATACCCGCAAAACGATAGGTACACTGCCTAGGTAGAAGTATAGTAACATATATTTCTGCTAACAGTATGCAAGTGAGGAGGGCAAAGATTTAGCAAGAGGATAAATCAGCAGACAAAGGCGGAAGGGGACTGAATGTAGGAACTATATTAATCTGTTAGTGGTGAGAGTTTCAAGAGGGAATTTGTGGGAGTTGGTGTGCCCAAACTTCCATGCTAGTTGTTGTCTTCTTGACTAATTCCCTAGCGCATGGGAACCGCATTGGGCATGGTTTGACTGGTATTAAATTGCCGGTAACAACCTACTATAAAAGAGGGGTATTGAAGTTTGAAACGGTAGATTCTTTTTGTTGTAGTTACTTTAGTAGTCTCATTACTAATTTAATTAGGTTAGTATTTGCTATTGAATTTGAGCACAGCTCAATCGGTTAAGGCATTCAGTAGGGACACCAGGGGTATTGAGTTTGAATCCCGGCAGGAGCACATTCTGTTCTATATTTTTTATAAGTATATATATGTATATGCGCCTATATTATCGTGTCACATTGTTACTTATATATGTAATGCTGTAATATCGTCTTTTGGTAAGTATTTATATATACATGTGCGACTATATTCGCGTTTTCAGTTTAGAGGTGTGCATTCATATGAGCTTATATTTGCGTATCACGTACCGATATGTATACGCGGTATAAGTACCCGTTTGGATCTATATTTTAAATACCATAAGGTTTCATTGTAATTGTTGCACATAATTTAATTTAGTCTTCACTAATTTAAAATGATAATTATTCGGGGTATTTCAGTCCGCCACTGACAACACCATGCTAGCATTAAGTATGCTTTATCATGTATTCATGATGTGGATGGCCCTCAACATCCGACCACCCCATTAGTTCATCAAGATTTGTAAGCAACTAATTTTTTTAAAAACAAATAGCCGGTGTTAACCTTTCCCTAAGAATGATGTAATCATCTAATTCTGTTTCAAATTTTGTTTTAGAAATCTTCAGCATTTCACTAAATATAATATAATGATATAGAAGTTTAATTTAAATTTAGAAAAAAAAATCTTCTATTAGATTTGGTGACGGACGGGAAAAAGTCGTCGATCAGATATTATATTAATCTAATCTCACAGACACCGCACCAACTACTGAAATAGAGCATTGTAGCAGCATCCATTCTGTCTAAATCCAAATCCGTTTTTATTGTTTCCTTTTTCTTTTTGTGAGGAACAATATATTAAAATATCCAACCCAAAGGTGATTTGTTTGTTTGATATGATGAATTAAAAATAAGGTGTAGAGGTTGAGTTAGAGTAATATGTATTATTCATACATAAGAGTTTAACTCCAGAAAATTTTTGGTGATATGACGGATCAATTTTATGTGGTGGATTCATGATAATATAATAAAAAATAAGCTTGCGGTTGAAATTACTTTCAAAGTTAATTTATATTTAGTGTTAGAGTGTATATTTATATTAGTAGGTAATTGCATTGTGTGAGTATAGGAGTATGATAGTTACTAAGAATATATTTTCTTAATTGTAAAACTTTAAATCACTAAAATTAATTTGAAGCGGTAGAAAATCATAAAATCTGTAATTATATCTAAATTATAAAATGCATAACAAATGTAAGAATAAATTAAAACTTATAATATAATCTTAAATTCAATTATGAAAGAAACTCTAAAAAGTATATTGTTAAAGTTCTTGAATCTTAAACTTTAACCATTTTACTACAATCATAATAGAATAAATAATAAGTCAACTAAAAAATAACCCATAAAAACAAAGTGAAATAAAATGAAGAAATTCAAACCATAAAATAACGGAAAAACCATAAACCGTTAAAATACTTCTAAATATAGGTACTAATAAACCATAATTATTAAATAAAATTAGGTTGTAGATAAATGTCACATACGATAAATCACAAACCTAAAAATCAATATGTAGAGGTACAAGTGGCGTTTATAAAGTTTACATTATAAATAATACAATAAGAACAATAATACTATAATAATAACACTAAAAATAGTAATAACAAATTAATATAATAGATACAATTATTAAACACATCTAATTAATTACAATATTTATACATCTTGAAATTTGAAAAAAAAGGTTTACGATTTAACATTCTTAGTGTATGTCTAAGATTTAGGGTATCTTTTTGTGATTCATATTTATACCCTTATAAGATTTTAGTTTCTTGGCAGATTTTTAGAGTTTGTGGTTTAGGGTCGACCTAAACTCTTCACTACAAACCCTAAAATAAGTTTTTGGTTCTTTAACTCTTCTAGGTGGTTTTTAAAGTGTGAGGTGTAGGGTAATTTTTTTAAACTTGTTCTATACTTTTGATGTCGTCAATGAATTTGTAGATTTTCAGGGTTTGTGGTTTAGGGTAGTTCCGCTACAAACCCTAAAATAAGTGTTTGACGCTTTAACTCTCCTATGATAGTTATTAGGGTGTGTGGTGTAGCGTAATTTTTTTAACTCAAGGATGAAAATGATTCTAAAATAATAACGATAAAGTAAAAATAAAAAAACGAGTACTAATAAAGGAAATACCTGTAAATGTATCAAAGAAAATGAAATGATATAAAATAAGCAAGTAACGAAATAGCAAGAACCAAAATAAAATGCATAGGCAAATAAATAAGCGAATAAAGCGTATCCGACTAACATGAAATAAATCAAAAAATAAAATGGCAAAATAAGTAAATAACGAAAAAGAAGGGATTTGAAAGCGGATGCTTACAAAATTGATTATACAAAGGAATTTCATTTTGGTTTATCGTTCCAATCACTATTGTAAAAAAGATGACACTAAATGTTATATATTATTTCTCTTGACCGTTCCCATCAAATTATTGTGTATAAGAATATTTCCTTTGCATTTATCAGTTTACAGAGCCTAACTGATTGGTAAACGTGAATGCTATAAACCTTTAGAAATGATAAAATGAATTGGAGTCAATTTTACGTATTCATTTAACCTTGGCTTTTACGTATTTATAATATAAACGTTTCCACTGATGATTAGAAACATTTACACATGATTCTATAATCGTTTCCATCATTATTTTAGAAAGATGATACTAACTGTCTTATATCTTTTCTTTTGGTCGTTTTATCGAGTCATTGTGCATAAGAATATATTGTTACCATTTATCAGTTTACAGAGCTTGACTGAAAGGTTGTAAACGTTTGGAAATGATAAACCGAGTTGTTGGAATCAATTTTACGTATTTATTTAACCTTGGTTTTTACGTATCCACGATAACTTATAAACATTTCCATTGACGATTAGAAACATGTACACATCCTTTTATAATCTTTTCCATCATTGTTTTAAAAAAGATGACACAACTATATTATATCTTTTCCTTTTGCCGTTTTATCGAATCATTGTGTATAAGAATATTTACTTACCAATTATCAGTTTAGAGCATGACTGATTGATAAATCTGAAGGCTATAAACATTTGGAAGCGATAAACTATGTTGTTGGAGTCGATTTTATGTATTCATTTAACCTTGATTTTCCGTATCCACCATAATTTATAGTAAAAGTTTTCACTAATGATTAGAAACATGTACACAATCTTCTATAATCGTCTTATCATTATTTTAAAAAAAATGACACTAACTGTTATATATATATATATATATATTCTGTTGTTTGTTCTTATTGAATCATTGTATATAGAAATATTCTTACCATTTCACTTTATAGAGCTTGACTGATTGATAAAGCTGAAGAATATAAACGTTTGAAAGAGTTGTTGGATTCGATTTTACGTATTTATTTAACCTTTTTTTTACATATCCACGATAACTTATAAACATTTCCACTGATGATTAGAAACATGTACACAACTTTCTATAATCGTTTACATCACTATTTCAAAAAAAAATGACACTCTTCCTTTGGCCGTGCTATTGAAGTATTGTGTATAAGAATATTTACTTACCATTATCAGTTTAGAGCTTGGCTGATTGATACATCCGAAGACTATAAACTGCATTGTTGGAGTTGATTTTATGTATTCATTTAACCTTGGCTTAACGTATCCACGATAACTTATAAACGTTTTTGTTGATGATTGGAAACATGTACACAACCTTCTATAATCGTTTCAATCCCCATTTTAAAAAGATGACACTAACTGTTATATATCTTTTCCTTTAACCGTTCTTATCGAATCATTGTGTTTAAGAATATATTTTCTTACAATTTCTCAGTTTACAAAGCTTGACTGACTGATAAACCTAAACGCTATAAACGTTTAAAAATAATAAACTTAGTTGTTGTAGTCAATTTTACATATTCATTAACCTTGGTTTTCACGTATCGAAGATAACTTATAAATGTTTTAACCGATGATTAGAAACATGCCCATAACCTTCTATAGTAATTTTCATCACTATTTTAAAATGATGGCACTAACAATTATATATCTAATTTCATTGACCATTTTTATCGGGTCATGGTGTATATGAATCATGGTGTATCATACATATAAAAAAAGCATCATACGTTACTTTTAAATTTAGAAAAAATATAAGTTTTACCTTAGTATTTTTGAATTTGTAATATTTTTAAAAAATAGTATTCAGTCAATTAAGATATGTATTTTGAATTGATATATGCTCTATTATTTATATATATATAAACAACAAATATTATAAGATTAAAAATTATTATACAATAACGATATATACATGTATATAATCATATAAAATTTTCTATGATGAATTATAAAATTTATTATAAATAATTATGTTATTGAGATATTATACCTAAAATAGAAAAATATAAAAAACCAACAATATCGTTATTCACTCCATTCGTCCGTTTTCCCTGCAATATTAGAAAAAAGAAAAAGAAAAAAAAAAGATCCATCAAACGTCGGAGTTTTGATTTCCGTCATCAAATCCTCGCCCCAAGATGACCAGAGCTTGCATAACTGACAGTCGGCTAGAGCTAACACAACACCTGGCACAGTTGTAGCTCCTATAATCACTCACCGGCTCTAAGCTCCTGTTTTGAGTCAATTTTTGTAAGCTAGATGAAGATGCTGGGAGCAAAACGCTAGTATGAGGAGCGTCGGATGAGGAGCTGAGCATTTATTTTATGGGCACTAGTAGGACCACTCAATTGGTGTGTATTAGCCGGTAGATGACTACAAACATACTTTGGTTAGGTTGTTGGAACATTTTTTAATTTTTTTTGGTAACCACCTGAATTTCATCGTAGAGAGAAAATTAGAAAGAAGTGAGTAAATGATCAATCTTAAGTAGATTTATTTAGTTAATCTTAATTTATGAGTGAGAGTGAATAAATTTAAAATATGACTTCAAATTGCTTTTAAAAGTACGGAAATGTCATCATAAAATGCCACTAACAAAGTCACAAAATGCCACTATTTTTTCATAAAACTTCATGAAATCAAAATGTCACTATAATCATTGATAGATGGAAAAAGAAAAATACCCCTACCAGTTAACAAAGTACTTAAAGTTCACAATACATCCTTAAGTGTTAAAAAATTCACGAAAGTTCAAAATATAATAAAAATTTAAAATAATATATAATTATTAAAAATGATTATAAAAATTGAAAAAAAATGAAAAATATCATAAAATATTAAAGCAAATAAATATTTCATTTTTAAAATTTATTCAGTACCATAAAAAGAATATTGTGTTCTAAACAAATAATTTATACTAACTTTTCTACCAATTTATACCAATTAAGTACCATAATTTATAACAAATATGAACCATAATTTTTACCATACATTTTTAATTATTATTTTCTATCAATTTAAATTATTTCTTCAAAGTATATTATTTTATATTTTTTAACTTTTATTTAGAAATTTTAGTTTTTAAAATTTATGTTCTAATTTACAGATAACTTTAAAATTATGATCATAAAGTTATCTACAAAATAGAACATAAATTTTAGGGAAATTTCACGAATTTTACAAAATACCCCTGATGTTTCATTTTCATTACGAGATACCTTTGAGGTTTCATTTTCATTACAAGATACCCCTGAGGTTTCATTTTTTCTACGATATACCCCTGAGGTTTCATTTTCATTTCGATATACCCCAAAGGTTTCAATTTTATTACACGATACCCCTTCATTTTCACACGATACCCCAATTACCCTCACACCATATACCACTACAATAAGCTCAGGGATATATATGGTTCAAGTTTTGTTTGAATTTGAAACTTAAATAAAATGCAAACAAAAATTAAAGTTCATATAAATTTGAAATCAATATTAAAAAATGAATATAATTAAATAAACAAAAAACAAAATAAATAAATAAATGGAAATGACTAACAAATAAAAATTAAATTATTTTTAAAAATAAATATAAATTGTTAAGGTGTTACGTAGAGATGACTTTTAAAAAATTATAACAATAATATGAAGAATATTAAAAATAACAATTTCATATAGTACATAGAAAAAATCATTATTTAATTTAGAAAAATAAAATATAAAAACCATAACATATGGTAATTTCTCTTATCATTATTGATATCAAATAATATATTTGCTAATAAATTTTTACAATAATTCATAAAATTATTTAATAATTTTTTATATTTAATGTAATTTTTATAAAGTTTTTATGATTTTAATTTACCGCTATAATAGTTTTTATATTATAAAATAATATTTTTTTTAAATAAGTTAATTTTTTTGTTGGTTAGTTATTGTAAATTTTTATAATTCTAATTATTTTAATTTGTTTTTATAACTTTATTTTTGTTTTTTTAAATTGAATTCAAATTTAATTGATCTTTAATTTTTATGTGCATTTTATTTAAATTTTTTAAACCATAAACCCCAGAGGTTATTGCGAGGTGCGAGGTTAAAGTGGGGATATGAAAAATATAATATAACATAATATGAACGGAGGGACATCTCGTGATATCTCGTAATAAAAATGAAACTTCAGGAGTATCGCGTAAAATTCGCTCAAACCTCAAGGATATCTTGTGAAATTTCCCTAAAATTTTAAAACTAAATTTTTTAAATAAAAGTTAAAAAATATAAACAATTTACTTTGAAGAAATAATTTAAATTGATAAAAAATTTAATAATTAAAAATGTATGGTAAAAATTATGATTCTTATTTGGTATAAATTAATGGTATTCAATTGGTATAAATTGGTAGAAAAATTGGTATGAATCATTTGTTTAGAACACAATATTCTTTTTACGGTACTGAATAAATTTTTAAAAATGAAATATTTATTTGTTTAATATATTATGATATTTTTGTTTTTTTTAATTTTTATATGTTATTTTTTATTTTTATTGTATTTTGAATTTTTTGTGAATTTTTTAACACTTAGGAGCATATTATGAACTTCAAAAGTACTTTGTTAAATAATAGATGTATTTTTATCTTTTTTCCATCTGCTCAATAATTATAGTGATATTTTATGAACTTTTAAAAAATATAATACTAACATTTTATTATCTCTTTTTTTAGTGACATAGTTGCATGCCATGAAATTTCCCTTGAAAGTATATACCCAACAAGCTAGTAGTCGTCCTCGTCCTCTCGTTTGCACTTTGCACTACTGGATGGCGGGAGATTTCGAGAATCCCAGTTTCCGCAACTCGGATTCGAAACCCTAGAGCAGTTTGAAATAAGTGGCCCACTCCATTCGTCGATTACAGATCAGTTTCTCGAATTACTTATGAACATTCCTCTACTGCAAAAAAACCAACTAATCTCACAACCATCGTTGCTTCTTCTGCTCAAATTCTACCATCGAATTGCCTGTCCACACACCCCTACCCATCTCAATAATCTTCTCCAATCGGCCGTTCAAGCAAATCATAGTAAGTTCATCAAACACGCTAGTCAAGTCCATGACCAAATCGTCGTCAATGGATACACCAGATTTTCCTTCCTTGTCAACTCTCTGCTCAAACTTTACGCCCAATGTGGGCACATTGCAAAATCCATCACTTTGTTCTCAGAAATACCCATTCATCTTACAACAGTCGCTTCTTGGACTACCTCATCACCCAGTTGTCCCATCGCTCCATGGCATCCCAGGCATTGGCGGTTTTCCGCGAAATGAGGGGTTGTGGTGTATCCCCAAATCACTTCACTTTCTCTGCTATTCTCCCTGCATGTGCCAGTACTTCAAACCCTTTGAACGGCAGACACGTTCATGCATTGGTCAGCAAGCATGGGTTACAAGATGATGTTTATGTAGGGAGCGCGTTGGTGGATATGTATGCGAAGAGTCTGGACATGTTGTCTGCGGAGAAAGTGTTCGATGAAATGACGGACAAAAACCTTGTTTCTTGGAATACGATGATTGTGGGTTATCTGGAAAATAAGTTATTTTCTTCCTCAATTATAAGTTTCAAGGGTTTGCTAGGAGAGTTTTGTCTGAGTGCTGATGAGGTGAGTTGTTCGAGTGTGTTGAATGCCTGTGCTAACTCTGGCCCTTGTGGTTTGGATACGGGGAAGCAAGTTCATGGGTTTGTTGTCAAGCGAAGTTTGTTGGCTCGAGCTTATGTGAACAATTCTCTCATGGACATGTACAATAAGTGTGAAGTGTCTGTGATGCTATGAAGTTATTTACGACAACTTCCAAAAGGGATGTAGTGGCGTGGAATGTGATATTGACGGGATTTGTTCAAAATGAGAACTTTGAAGAAGCTTGCAAGTGCTTTTGGGTCATGCAAAATGGTGGAGTATTGCCTGATGAGGCATCGTTCTCCACTGTTCTTCATGCTTGTGCTAATGTGGCAGCGCTTAACCAGGGTATTTTGCTTCATAATCAGGTCATTAAAACTGGTTTTCTTCCTAACTTGTGTGTAGTGAGTTCTCTGGTGACAATGTATGGCAAATGTGGGAGCTTGGCCGACGCCCAAATGGTGTTTGAAGAGTCTATTGATAGAAATGTGGTGTGCTGGACAGCTATTATTGCAGCTTTCCAACAACATGGCCGTGCAAACCAGGTTATTCATTGGTTTGAATCCATGCTCTTACAGGGGATAAAACCGGAGTATATATCATTTGTTTGTGTTCTCTCAGCTTGTGGGCATACTGGGAAAGTGGACGAGGGATTTGCTTATTTCAACTCTATGCATTCATTGCATGGAATTGAGCCTGGCCCTGAACACTATGCTTGTATGGTTGACCTGCTTGGTCGGGCTGGTAGATTGGAAGAGGCCATGAGGTTCATTGATTCGATGCCAGTTGAACCAGGCCCTTCAATCTGGGGAGCATTACTTAATGCTTGTAGGAATCACAAGAACCTTGCCATGGGCAAAGTGGTGGCTGAAAAGCTTTTCAAAATTGAGCCTACTAATTCAGGAAATTATGTTATGCTCGCAAATATGTATGCTCGAGACGGGAAATTGAAAGAAGCGGATGAAATAAGGAGATTGATGGGAATGAATGGGGTGAGAAAAGAACCTGGGTGTAGCTGGATTGACCTTCAGAATTTCACCTTTGTTTTCACTGCAAATGATAGATCACACTCCAAGAGTGATGAGATATATGAGATGCTGGCTAAAGTGAAGAAGTTGGTCACTGCGAAAGGGTATGAACCAGAAATCCAGTTTGCAGTGAATGATGCGGATGAATACAAGGAGCAGAGCTTGTGGTATCACAGTGAGAAAATAGCACTTGCTTTTGGTCTGCTATTTCTTCCTTCTAGTGCTCCAGTCAGGATTAAAAAGAATCTGAGGACTTGTGGTGATTGTCATACGGTGATGAAGTTTGCTTCTGAGATTTTTGATAGGGAGATCATTGTAAGAGATATTAACAGGTTTCATCATTTCATTAATGGCTTGTTCATGCGGAGATTATTGGTGACTCTATCCTTCTTGAATAGAAGGTTTGTGCTGTTTTGAACTCTAATGCTGTTGTTTTGCCATATACATACTGCAGGGAACAAGATATAATTTTTTTAGATGTGTAGGATGATGGTATATGATTCTTTCTCCTTTCTAATTATTCTGTATTTGGTTATTACAGAATTTCAAGCGCCCTCTATGACAGCACACTGGCAATCTGTCATATCCGTGGGGCTCAGATGTCTCACTCTCCACTGATGCCTATGAGTCAGATGGGCATGGATTTGGGTTTTGGCACACTGATGTGTTAATCAAACAACAGCGTGATGCTGACACTTTGTTATGCCCAGCTCCAGATATCCTTCGCCTGGCTCTTGCTGAATCACTTGCTCTCCCATCTTTCATCAGTGGCAGTGATGCGTTTGAATATTCTGGTGCTGGCCATAGATGGTGATGAGCCGAGTTCAACTCTGCAGTTGTCCGTGGGAAATGTGGTTGCCATTCATGGCTATGCAGATGTTATTCTTATAGTTATCCTTTCATACTTTGCTACAGTAATGAATGGGTTTCTATTATTGTGTCTGTAAATGAAGATATTCCAGATCTTCAGAGCTGCTGTACTTCCTGTATGAGGTAATTACAAATTGCTTACAACTAGGTAATACAGGTGCTGAAATTATTCATATAGTTATGGAGAATGTGTGCCATCTTGATAACGGGAAGAGTTTCTATTTATACATCTTTTGTAAAAGTTCTTTATACCAAAGAAGTTTTATCCTTTACAATCCACACTTGCGAAATATTGAATGTATTATATAATGAACTTTTTGGTCTGTTCATTTTGTTATCAAGGATTTGTTTGTTTTTCACCATCTTAGATCTCTCAGTAGATTTTTGTTGAATTTTATCTCGCATAATGGTGTCTATTCCAAGGGTAATCCATCTGTACTGGTTGTTTCCATGCTTTCAAGGGCTTGTCTGATCAATGAAAATCCATGAGAATGAATTATAACTCGAGAAGACTCTTAGAAGGATGATTGAGTTACCATAGAATTAGGCATAAATAGTCAAACCAAAATGAATGCAATATCAAAAGCAAAATCTTAGGTAATAAGAAATTGGAAAAAAACAGCACCAGCGAATTACATACTATTTCCCAACTAATTATCAAAGAAAACGAATTTCAAAAGTAAATTTCACAAGACACATATCTATACCTCTGTTTTGTACACACATTTGCTATGAACTCACACAGCCAAACCAGCAATAAAATAACAAATAATTTAAGAAACCCACACAGCTAGAGTTAAAATACTACACTCGACATGATACATGGCTCAAAGCATACTCTTGATGGGTCCATCACTCTTACTTAACCTTGATATCATCCTTTGTCTCTGGAGTCATGGCCTTAGAACTGGGAGATTTCCCAATGATGGCCTTTCTTGCTTTCACCAGAGAATGTTTCACTTTTGATATGAGGTTATTGGATTGCTTCAAAGCTGGCTTGGTTGGTGTAGCTCCCTCTTTTTGTTCCTGTGATATTTTAGATTCAACTGCTTCTTTCTTAGTTTCATCTTCAGCCTTCACTTCATCAATTCCTCTCTCCTTGATTGATTCTGTTGCTGGTTCTGTCTCCTCATTGCTCACTTGTTCTGTCTTTTTTTCCTCAGCAAGCGTCTCCTCCTTCCCATTTTTCTCAGCTTCAACAGGAGGCTCTACTTTCTCTTCTCTTGCGTCCTCTTTTCTATTTTCAGAAGGAAGTTCAACCTCCTGGCTTACATTTTCCACCTCCGATGGCTTTTCATTGGCTTCACTTTCAAGTTCTTTTTTTGTCTCACTTTCAGCTTCTTGTGTTTTCCAATTATCCACCACCACATCCTTGTCAACCTTGGAATCATCCTGATTTTCTTCTGCCTTTTTGAGTGTTTCATTGGGAACTTTCTCAAGGACCACTTTAGGCTCACTAGGTTCCTTCTCTTTTTCTTCTTGGCTAGTAGTCTTTTCCACAGATACAGGGATAGAAGACTGCACAGGTTCTTCCTTCTGCCTTTCTTCAGCTGGAGCTTCTTTTTCTATGGAAGCAACACCTGAACTCTCAGTGGGAGTGGGTTCCTCCATAATCGCCTTATCTTGAGTTTCTTCATCCTTTTTCATCAGAGCTCCAAGACTCTCCCTTGGCTTGACATCTTCACTCACTTTTGTAACCTCTTCCACAGCATTTGGTTGTTGTTTTGATACATCCACAGCGTTTGGTTGTACTTTTGTTTCTTCCACAGGAGGTAGTAGTGCTTCTTGCTTTCCTTGGTTGTCTGCTGTTGTAGCTGCTTCTGTCGCTTCCACATTCTCCACAGCCATGCCTTTTCCATCTGCTTCTGTAGATGGGTTTGCTTCTACTAATTCTTTTGCCGCCTCTGTCTTTTCAGTCTGCTCTGAAGTTATGGACTTGTCGACCACTTCTTCAACAGTCCGCTCTTCAGCTTGAGGAAGAACCACTGCTTCTTCCCTTTTCAACTCCTCAACAGGATTTTCCTCCTTGGTACCCTCTGATGCTTCATTTAGCCCTTTAGCCTTGGAGTCCTCCTTCAGCTTCTCTGCATCTACAGATTCAACAGCTGGATGATCTACTGTTTTCTGTTCTTTTTCCTTAGCTTCTTCTGGTGCAACCTTAGTCTCTTCTGCGGGCTTCTCTTCACTCTGGGTAGGAGCTTCAGCATCCTTTTTCAGCTCATCTGTCGGATTCTTTTCCAAGGCTTTTTCAGCCTCCTCTGTGGCTTTTGATGACTCAATTGATTCTAGAGTCTCCTTGACCTCTGGTTCCTCCTTTGGCGTCTCCACTTCAGTGGCTTCAATAACTTGGGGAGCCACTAGCTTTTCTTCTTTCACCTTCTCGGGCATAGCCGCTTCTTCAGCCGGAGGTGCTTCCTTGACAGGCTCTTCAACCTGTTGTACTGGTTCATCCTTCTGCTCTGCCACCTCCTCTGGCTTCTCAACATCAGTGGTTTCAATAACTTGGGGAGTTACTTGCTTTTCTTCTTCTATCTTCTCAGGCATAGCCGCTACTTCAGCCAAAGGTGCTTCCTTGACAGGCTCTTCAACCTGTTGCACTGGTTCATCCTTCTGCTGTGCCACCTCCTCTGACTTCTCGACTTCAGTGGTTTCAATAACTTGGGGAGCTACTTGCTTATCTTCTACCACCTTCTCAGGCATAGCCGCTTCTTCTGCCTGAGGTGCTTCCTTGACAGGCTCTTTAACCAGTTGTACTGGCTCTTCCTTCTGCTCTGCCACCTCCTTCTTCACCTCTGGTTTTGGCTCATCCTCTACAACATCTGCTTTCACTTCTGCTTCTGGGTTCTCTGCAGTGACAATTACTGGTTTCTCTTCTACCGCACTTGTAGCCACTTCCTTTGCTGATGAATCATCTGGATCAGGCTCAGTTCTCTTCTCTTCTACCTTCTCTTCTTTGACCGTGGAAATAGGAGCTTCAACCCCTGGTTTGTTGTCAGATATGGATTCTTCCTTTTTAACTTCAGAAACTGGTAAAGGATGGACCTCCTTATCTTGTGATTGGTCTTGGGCGTTTGATGACTCGTTGCCGTTCTCTGGCATCTTAACTTGTTCCACTTGCTCTGGTGGTGGAGTTACTGTATTGATATTTTCTGGCTCCGCAGCAGGAACTTCTATCTGCTCAGGCTTGTCCGGTTTCTGCAAGGAATATGCAGCCGTTAAAGTGAGTGAACTTGGACTGTGAAAATATATATATACTCAGGAAGGCAGACAGGAATGAATAATTTTGTTGTTTCACAAGATGGTTCAAAGGAAAATCTGCCATTCCTAAATGGTGGATTATAACACTAGAGCAATAGTTAAAGCTGAAACAGGGGAAATTCTTTAGTTTTACCTACCAGCTTCATGTTTGGAAGCTCTTTCTTGGCTGGTTGTGTTAGATAAGTGAAAAGCAAGATAATTATTTTTGGAAAGAAAAAGCAACCATTAAGACATAAAGTTAAAGCGTGGTGTAGCTGCTTTACAGTTCTAGAGCTAGCTGTGAGGAGAATTAAAGGTGAAAAGTGAGGGTGGGGTTTGTATAATGGATGTTGTCGACAGGAAAAGGGAAATTCTCATAGAACTAGGAGGATGTTTCTGGATCGAGGTGTATGATATGAAGTTCCTTAATTACCCAGAACAGAAGAAGTCTGAATAATAGCACAGGTTCATGGGAGTATATCTGGTGAATTACTGATCGCGGTATTATCCAAGAAAGAAGCGACTACTTCTGTGTCTCTGTCTATTGGTAAGTAATAATTAACTAATAGAAAACAAAGGAAAGGTGCAGGGTTTTGATACCTCAGGGGTTTCTAGTTGAGGGGCAGCTTGATGATTGGTGGCAGGAAGAGCAGCCACGGTGGCGGCAGGAGCAGCAGTTTCTTCAGGAGTAGCCATGGACGTTATCTTGATGAATGAAGTCTGCTAAAGATACTTTGATGGATGTTTTGTTTTAAGAGTTATTAGCTGAAGTTGGGAGGGGAAGATCTCTGAACAGAGTTAGCTGGAAACAAAGAAAAGTAGGGAGCCAGGCCAGAAGAACAGCAGGAACAGCAAACACACAAGAAAAGTGGAGGGGCAAAGAGAATGATCAGAGGAAAGAAGAGTGAAGGAAGATCTGGTTTTTCGAGAGAGAAGAGGAAGAAGGTAGTAGTAGATAATCTGTTATGGTAGAAGAATGAATGACAGGGGGTATTCACATGGTCTGCTCCAACTGTTGCATGTGTTAAGAAGGGCCAGTATTGAGTGGGTAAATCATTTATTCAATTTCTTTTCATTTTTCTTCCCTTTTTCTCTTTTTCTAAAATGATATGATACGTTTTCTATAGTATAATTTCTCGCTTTGAGGGATGCAATCTGATAATTGCAAACGGACAGACCAGAATGGAAAAAGAAAAGGGGGCCAGCCGGAAAAAGCAGCAAAAGGCGGGCGGGGACCAGGTGAGCATGTTTACTGTTTTGGGGCCCGATTTTGAAATTATTAGCACAAATTGCTGGAATAAATACATAACAATAACTTCACCTCTTTGTTTATTTGTTTCATATGGTTCATAAGCGGGATCCATCTACTTTATATGCACTTAATAATGTATAATCATACAGCTCAGCTCAGCTCAGCTCACTAATCTGTCATCAGCCAGCCCCTCCACTTGCTTTTTAATTGTTTTGTATTGGCGGCTTTGTTTATCCACTATACTATATAATAAAGTTGAAGAGATGTTTTAGGAAATACCCTTATATGGTGGCTTTGCTGATGGTTGTAGTGGTGATAAAGCGGGGTGCTTCTCCTCATCACTCCAGGTTGTTGCCAGGTTTTCCTAGGCCCGCCCGCATGTGTCAACAACCTGTTTGGTATTTTCCTATACTTCCTATATCTATAGAGTCTAGACGATTACCATGAATTTGTGTTTATATCTATAGAAACTAGACGATTACCATGAATTTGTGTTTATATGTATGTAAAAGAAAAATAGGTAATCAAGTCTTAAAGATAGGTGTTTGTTGAAAAAGAAGGATTTTAAAGATTGAAAAGAAGGAATCTTTCTGAAGAAACTTCATTCCAAGCGGAAATGAGAATCTTTCTGTTTAGACAGCTTGGAAATGAAATAGGGTTAGAATTAAATTGATCAGGTATAATTAGAGAGTGTATTATGTTGCAGGAACCTAACCTTATTATGTCCTTATCTAATCTCTATCACTAGAAGTAGTGTTTAAGTTCGACTTTAATCCTCCTCCTTTCGAAAAGGAAAGGCGGCTAGTGTTCCACCCACCAACATTCAATTAAATGAATTCAGGGGTGAAAGAATAATAGTACAGTAGTAGCTAGGAATTTGGCTGCTGTCATGCTGCAATTAAATGGGAAAGCAAATCAACCGGAATAGAAGTGAAACCATTTTTATGCTGCGAAATAAGCTTACGTCTTCCATATGTATATAAATAACATGCCAACTGCGAAAACCAATAACTGTTATAAATCATCCTTTTTATTTTATGCGTGTCTTCTCATATCTTTTCATCGATCTATACGTGTGACTATCGAACCCTTCTCTAGACTATGTTCCCATTTTAGTAATGGATTATTCAAAGGTTTAGTAAATGATAATATCTTGTACTATATAATTGTCTCTTTCTTTATTCTACTCACTTATTTTCTCAATTTTATAACACGTTATCAATACGATAGATTTTACTAAAAGGTATTTTTTTTCTATGCCATACATTATTAACAAAGATATTGAGTCGTTTACTCATTGTCATTTTTTAGATGAAGGTTATTATTTATCTTTAATCCTATCTGAAACAGTTGTGCTTTTCTAGAATTTGTGCTACTGAAAAGATTATATAAACCTTATTTGATGCACACACTATTGAAAGCAAAATGGTAAGTAAGTTAAATCAATTTTACTGGCACAATTATATTAACAAATTGGTAATACAGTTGAAATTCGCAACAATTTTTTTTGTGTGAGTTTTAAATTAAAGTAGAAATCTGTATATTTTTTTTATTTTGTTATACAACATGTATAAATTGTACTAAAAGTAATATCATGAAAAATAATGTCAATCATCTTGATTGGTGAAAAAAAATATTATCAGAGGAAAAATGATACTTGTTTTTGGAGTTTCACTTCTACAAGAAAGAAAATTGGCAAAAAGGGGTTCTCTTTTTTCTATTGAATAAAAGAATCTTTGAGCAAAAGTAGAAACCATGCAAAAAAAAAAGAAAGTGAGATCTTTGTTGACAATATATTGTTATAGTTTTTTTTAGGAATTATCAATTTAATCACTAAAGAACTGTGTTTGATGTGATATAATGATCTTAGCATAATCATTTTCTTGAGGTATTATTTGTGGTTATATATTTCGTTGTTGAAAAGTAAACCATCTAAGGTAGTGTGATTTCTTCAACCAATTTTTTTTATTTTATGACGGAAAAATAGTATTGGCCCAAGAGCGAGTCTGTTATCGAATATCAGGTATTCGGTTGTGAGATAGTAAGGAAAAGTGAAGATTTTTCTTATCTAATCACTTAGTTGAAGATTATAAAATTACAATATTACCTTGTGTAAGATGACACACTTGAGGTTATTATTGTGCTCCCTCGAGCAAGTTGAGTGCATTTTAGTTAAGATCGTAATACTTTCTCATGAAAAATGAATTGACTTAAAGTTCAGACCTATAAGATTTGTATACGTTCTCGTGAGATGAGTGTGTTGGACGACGAAAAATAGAAAAGATCGTGTTATTCACTCATACAAGATAAATGCATTGAAGGTTGAGAATTATAGAGTATTGATTTTCCCACATGTGAGATTGTACAATTGAGGTTGGGAATCGTAATATACTTATACTCACTCGTGCAAGCTAATTGTATTGAAGGTTGAGAATGATAAATTATTGTTTTTTCCTCATGCAAGACTATGCATTTGATTGGTTTAAAAATGGTCAAGATTTGGTATAAGATTGAACCAAATTGTAATAGCTTTTGAGGAACTAGATACCAAATAACTTTGACGGTCTCCAAAATAACCACTGAAGAGATAAATGTGTGGATTATTATCCGAAAAAAAAAAAGATTTTTCCGGATGAATTTTCAACCCAAGCTTTGAAATGCGAAGTGTATCTTGCATGATTGTGAAAGAAGTTGAGCCGGAGGCTGATTTTGATAGTATCTGTTTGTAAGATTATTTGATAATACAAGAACTTGAGAGCTTGAATTAGCTTATGAAAATGATTATTTATCTTGTAAAGGTTGATTGTAAAAGAGGTTATAATCTATGATAGATTATTGTCTATTTGTACATGGTTGAACCATGTATAAAAATTAAAATGTTTACAGTGTCATCATGGTAGACTATCACATATCCATAAAGGATAATGTTGAGATGATGTTATTGTTAATGAAAAGTGTTAATGTGTGATCCTTAATACATTTTTATAAAAGTGCAAAAGACGCACTAGAGTACATAAACTTTGATATGTTTGATAACCATGCTATGGGTATTGGTTATTCATACTCTAAAGAAATAAATAATAAAATATGATACATTGGGGGAATATACAACTCTATTAAACAACTCTTTATTATGTTCCTTGAGGGAATAAGAATAAACATTGAAAAAGCACTTATTTTATGATAAAGTATGTTCATATTGATGGAAAAACAAGCACAAAAGGTGCTGAGTAATATAAGTTGATATAGTGTAGAATTCAATCCCATCAAACCCAACAAAAGGATCACTACTAGCAGTTAGTGTACAATAAAATATTCTTTATATGAAACAAAAAATGAGTCACCCATAAAAAAAGTGATATAGAATCACTAGTTTTCTTAACTATCAAGAACTTGGAAGTTCTTACTCAGGTGACAATAGTTTCAAATAAGATATATCGTAATCACTAAAAAAAGTAGATACTAAGGGGGCGTTTGTTCAAAGCGAGAGAATCAGAATGAAATCGGGAAAGAGAAAGGGAATGAAGGGGAATGAAAAGAATTCCCTTTAATTTTTCTGTTTGTTTGTTTGAATTGGAGAAAATAAAATAAATAACTGGTCAATTGTTGCTCGCTGCCGGTCAACGACCATTAATTGTTGGTCAACATTCATTGTTCAATGATCATTAGTCATCGAACAATTATCATACGTCGCCGGTCAAAATGTACTGGGAAAAGGGAATGTGATTCCCTAGTAGGAGGCAAGGAATCAAGTTAGAGGATTTTACGGTAATCTCATTCCCTTTTCTGAAAATAAAAAACGGCTAAACAAACAACAGAAAACCGAATCATTTCGATTCTGTTTCTTGATTACCTCAAAACAAACGACCACTAATTTTTATATCCCTTAGAAATATCATGGATTGATTATGCGGGGGAATATTACCATGTGGATCTTTGAGATATTATACGTTGTTTGATACATCAAATAATGTTCACATGAAGAAATTTATTCATTGGGCTATTGATTTACAAAGATCTATAATGAAATTATCCATGGGATTTCGATATTAAGATGAATAATATGAAAGTTGAAAGAATAGTGGTATTGAGTAACTTATAGTCTCACTAATACCGACCTTATTAAGTCATTAATTTAACAATAGCAAAAAATGTTAGACAACTGGGTTTTGTGTATATATATCTCCCCTTGAAAAATATCACAAGTGTCACAAAAAGGAAACTTGAGAATATTGAACTTCTTTAGTTTTTAAGCATTCTCAATAGAAGGATATAGATTTAAAATTTTGGCACAAATTCTTATAAGTAAAATCAATTGTGCCTTGTTGAAAGATTAAAAAGCAAGCACATAATGGGTGTTGCTAGAACTATGCTTCTGGAAAGTATGAGTCTTAAAGATATTAATGTAGTATAGATCATCAATTATTTCATGACAAGGCAAAATTAACTAGAGGTTCAATGAATTATTCATAAGCAAATTGTTGCAAGTTAGCTACCTAATGCGTTCGTAGATATGAAGAAATCAACACGATTATATATACCAACTGTGAATGTTGCAGCTCGATTAGAAGTCCTGAGGAAAAAAAGTTCAAATTCTTTGAATTCTAAACAACAAATAACAAGTGAATCTCAAGCACGCCGGAAGTAAGGTTGACCATTGAGATCCAAAACTTTGACCCCCTTGAAAGAGGTGTTTAAACCCTCGAAAGGGGGAAGGAAATATCAAAATGGTACAGAGGAAAAAGTAAGAAGCTGGTTATGCAACATTCTTAGATTTCAAAATGAACTTAAAGGTTCACGAAGTTGCATTTCTATGCATGAATACGATCGAGAAAGAAAATAGAGAAAAGAGAAAGCGGAATAAAAAAGTCCCCATTATCCGCTACACAATGGAGGAGAAGTCGGTGGCTGATGGTTGGTGAAGCAGAAAGAGTGCAAAGATGACACCCATGGCAGTAAGGTAAGAGCAGAGCAAGGAATCGTACCAACCATCCACATGCATGGTAGACTAAGTTAGTGACGAAGCCTCCACCGAAGGAGGAAAGGAAGCCTCCTAGGGGGAGTATTTAAAAAAAACAGATTCATATATTCATAGATAGACGAAGAAGACGGTAATTACAAACCTAGCGCGCATAGACTAGAAGTAGGAACTAAACTAAACAAAATAAAGCACCTAAACGACTAACTAGAAATGGCTCATCACCGTAAGATCCCAAGAGATTGAAAATGACAACACTACTATAAGAAAAAGAGGCGCGATGGGCAATTGTAGCAGTAGTATGATATGTCAGAACCTAGGTTCATGCCAGAATCGACAACATGTAAACCGAAAAACCAGTGGGAAAGGAACCAAAACAAACGATCAATACACTACTAACTAGGGAGCAATGACCAAGGTGATAATCCAACCAAAAGCATACTCCCATCATAGAAAAAAAACCATCAACAAGAAATCAATCACCAGAAGCTAAGGCCTAGCTTTGCGAAGCGAAGCTGTGCCCTCGATCATCCTACGCTTTGTGGGCAGCGAAGGGCATGTCCCTTCCACCACCATACCAAGCCGAATTGGAGGATCGTGAGGTGGGTGTGGGTTGAAGCCTGACGGGGGGAGAATCTCAGCAAGTGAAGTTGGGTCAGAGAGTCGATCAAGGCCACGCTTACCCAGCCCAGCGGAAGCACAAGGGCATGGCGGGCACACATCCTGGACAACTGGTTTGTGCGAGATCTTCAGCCCTTGGGGTTAACATTGGAGGATGAAGCTAGCTGAAGGCCCTTATCCTTGTTCAGCGGGTTGATTTGGGGAAGATGGCTATTCAGGAGATCAGAGACCACCCCACTGGCAGCGCCACAAACAGAGTGCCACTGTTCTGAAGCAGCAAAACCCTTATATATGGGCAGAGCCTAGCCATATAGACTTCCGAGTGCAGCCATGACCCGAAGTTTGGGAGCTCATCAGGGTAGCCGTAAGCTGGGACAAGCACACAACTGTTTGAAGAAGTGACCCGCACCTGGTGCAAATGTTCGACAGATTGTCATATGTGATAGGGAAAATTAGATTCTACCTGAATACCCCAAATTATTAAAGCATGGATTAAATATTTAATCATATTAATTAAGGCCTA